>JABYQS010000060.1:0-212604 GCA_022592435.1 Cerioporus squamosus
TGCATGTTATTCTGTCCAGTATCTCCCATCGCTGACTTCCCACCGCTATCCTTGCAAGAATGCTCTCGAGCATGCGCCGCTGCCTCCTCTGCCCGGACATCCTCAAGAACATCTGTGTACAGGCGTATGAGGGAGGCTACGATCCGGACTGCAGAGGGGCTGTAGCGGCGCTCGGAGCGACATGTCGAGCATTCAACCGTATCGCCTCGAAGGTCCTCTGGAGCCGGATCTTCAGTCTTCGGCCGCTCGTCAAGTGCATGCCTCCGGATGTGTGGGTGGAAGAGGGTTGGACGCCACCGAGTGTCGTAGCGCCATTGTAGACGCGCATATACTGCTGGCAAACAAGCCGCTGACACTCGACGAGCGCAGGCAATAACGCGACCACCGGACCTTGTGGACTGGGAGAGGTTTGTCGCGAACGCGGAGCACGTCACATCCTTCAGGCGGTTCGGGATGACACCCGATCTCGACGACGACGCCTACTGCACGTTATGCCTCTATCGGCCTGGGTCCCGCCGTTCCTTCCAAATCTTCGGGAGCTCGTGTGGGAGGAGCCGGATGCGGACGTGTTCGAGTACGGATATCACCTCTTGGGACCGAAGTTAACGACACTGCACATCGGGCAACCGCCAAGCGATTCATTGCTCTTCCCTTTCCTCCGCTCCCTGCACCTGAAGTGCCCGCAGCTTCGCCATCTATCGGTGCAGTGTCGCTCTGCCGTCGGACCTGTCGACCCAGTCGCCTCACGTGCAATATCACAGTTGCAGCACCTGGAGACAATTGACTTGACCATTCCTCTGTACGATGATGCCCTCCTGCACTTGGCGACCCTCCCTAGTCTCACCGTGGCCAAGCTCTTCATACCGCGGAACACAGCGATCCACGAACGTCTTGTCGCGGCGAATACACCCATATTCCCCACTCTGACTGTTCTACACGTCAGCGTTATCCGCTACGAGCCATTCCTAACTTCCCTTGTCGACCTCATCTCATCTACCCAACTTTGTGAGGTCCAGCTGTGCGCTGCGCATGATCCTCCCGGTGCGACATTGAGGGAGTTTCTGTCAGCTCTCACGCGTACGCCCAGCCGTGACGCGCTCTCCTCCATCCACCTATCCTTCCCGCTCCCTCAAGTGTTCCCCTGATGCGTTCGCTGAACGCCCTCCCTCCCCTCGACCATCCCGAATGCACCCTCGATATCACGACCCTCGAACCCCTCTTCTCATGCCCCGAGCTCACCGAGCTCGACATCACATCCTTCTTCCTCCGTCCGGACGACGAATTCGTCCGGTCATTGGCAGCAGCCTGCCCAAGGTTACAGTCGTTACGCCTCGTCCCGCCCTACAACGCGGGCCGGCTCTCGGAGGTAACCCTGGACGGCCTCCTGCCGCTCTTCCGCCTCTGTGCGGACCTCACCGACCTCGCCCTCCCGCTCAACGCGGCGCTCCCCGTGTCGAGCGTCGCGGGGGGCATGCACGACTCGCAGCTCGTCACTTTGGACGTCGGCGACTCCCCGATCCGCTTCCCAGACGAGGTCGCGGCGTTCCTCTCCGCTCACTGCACCCACCCGTCTTTCGAGATCGCGGCGGCGCGCGCTCTGGACGGGGATAACAGCGCTGAGCACATCCGTTCGCGCGAGCTGCATAGCGTGATGTGGGACCAGGTTGGGCGCCTCGTTCGGCTGTTCGCAAGGGTGCGGGGCCAGGAGCGCGACCACTGGGTGTCTCGGAATCCTGCCAGTGATACTTGACAGTCCTGACTGTGCGCGGGTGGCAGGTATTTCACTGGCATCACCGTTCTATGCCCGTTACCGGATGTACGAGTACGATCGATCGGACACTCCAGGTGCTCATGTGCAACCCAAGTCGCAGTGTGCCGTTGCTTGGTTAGTTACTGTATGTGCTCAGCCTACCAACTGACGTTGTTGGCTGAGACGTCCGTACGTGTACCACCGCGTACTTTCACTCGGACTTATGCATCGTGCTCTGGTCGCACGTTGGCTTTTCCAAGGTGAAGGCTCGTTCCGTTGAGAAGACGCTGCTCTCAAGATCTCAAGCCTTGCACGACACGAACAATGCTAAGTCTGAATAGCAGCGAATTGCTCTCTATGTAGCTGAAGAACAGGGCCTAAAACAAGCTATTGTATCAAAGGGATTCATCCAAGTCCATGCACGAGTTGCTGGTGCATTTCGTCTGTCAATGAGAAGTACTTACTCGTACATGCATATGGACGTTCAAGCATACAAACGCTGAAGCTCACTGAGTGCAGGGCGGCAGTTGCCGACAGTTTATCACAAGCGACATGCAGTGGCTGTGTGCGGATGACGTCTGCGGGCGCCTGACTGATGAGTGCGCCGACTGCTGCCGACTTTCTGCAGAGTTCGAGCGAGGTTCGAGAGCGATGGTCCCGGGCATGGCCCGCCCTCCGACGCTGCCGACTCTCTCTCATCCCGAAACCTATCTCTCTCCTCGCTCGACTTTCTCCTCGACACCATGTCCCTCCAGACTCTCGGCAGGAGCGCGTTGCGCATCACCAAGAACTACACCAGGGGCTACTCGCATACACAGACCAAGATCCGGAACGCGACATGTAACGACCCATGGCCACCATCCGGGAAGGAGATGTACGAGCTTGCGCAGATGACCTTCAACGAGTGAGTGGGAGAAGACGTCTGCAGCTCGTTGGCGTCTTGACGTGCGTGCAGGAACGATTTCGTCGAGATTATGGAGGTCATAGACAAGAGGCTAAACGACAAGGGCAAGAACTGGAGACACGTATTCAAGGTGAGTGACCAAGTGACACTGGGGGCCCCGACGTCTCGCACTCCAGCATCTTATCCCAAATACATCCGTGCGCCCAGGCTCTCGTCGTGCTCGACTACCTCTTGCACTCCGGCTCGGAGAACGTCATCCGTTACTGCGAAGACAATCTGTACGAGATCAAGACCCTCCGAGAGTTCCAGTACATCGACGACGAGGGCCGCGACGAGGGTGTGAACGTCCGCCGCAAGGCCGCAGACATCACCAACCTCCTCATGGACAAGCAGCGCCTCTACCGCGAGCGACGCACGCGCGCACACATGCGCGACCGCATGATGGGCCGCTCCCGCAACTCGAACGACACCGATTCGGACGACGAGCGGCCACCCCGCAGGCGACCGGTGCCGAACGGACTCGAGAGTGCCGCGGGCGGGGAGGGGGAGGACGAAGAGCTGCGGAGAGCGATCGAGGAGAGCAAGAAGAGCGCGGCTATGGCGAAGAAGACCGCGGAGGATGAGGACTTGGAGCGCGCGATCAAGCTGAGCCAGGAGGAGGAGGAGCGACGGAGAAAGCTGGTCGAGGAGAACGCTGCTGCACTGTTCGATGACAACTATCAACTGTACGTCTCTTGGGTGAACTGTGTGTGGCCGGCCCCTGACCTCGGTGTGATAGGCCTCCACCCGCGACCCAGCAGACGCAAGCTCTCGTCGATGCTTCCCTGCCCCTGCAATACATCCAGCCCCAATACACGTCTATCCAGCCTCAGTTCACATCTATTCAGCCCCAGTTCACGACCATCCAGCCTCAGTACACCTCGTTCAATCCTTACCTCCAAGCAGTGCAGCAGGAAGCAATGCAGGTAAGTTCTACAATGCCAAAGTTGTCCTTGTATGCACTAATAGCACCTTCCCCCAGGCTGAGTATATGCGCCAGCAAGCGGAGTACGCACAGATGCTGCAGATGCAAGCGCAACAAGTGCCCGCAGGCTTCTTCCCGCAACAGCTCGAACCCCAGCCGCAACCGCTCGTCCCACAAGTCACCTCCTTTGGCTCCAACAACCCCTTCCTCCCGCACTCTCCCATCGCCACGGGAGCGCCGTCCTCGCCTACCTCACCCCCCCGTCCCACGTCCGAAGTCTCGTTCAATCTTCCCGGCACCTACGAAGGGCGCGAGCGCGAGCCCCCGCGGTCCCGCAGCGAGCTGGAGAGGAGAGACAGCAGCGGCACGGAGGCGTTCCTGCGCCCGTTCTCGACCGGGTCGGAGCCGCGGCGGCGCGGCCGCGAGCGCGAGGACGATCGGCTCGCGGCGCTGTTCGCGAATTACACGGGCGACGGGGTGGATACGTTTGGGAACGTCGGGCCGCTCAGGTGCGTTTTCTCACTGGCTCCTTGATTTCGCGCACGCGGAGGGTGCTGACTGTGTACCTCGTGCATGCAGGTTTGGACAGACGCAATTTGGGAGGCTCGCGGCGCAGAAGACGGGTGCGGTGGGCTCGGGTTCGAGCTCGAGCCACAATCCGTTCTTGCACCCGCCTGAACAGTCCCCGCCGCCGCCGCAGGAAGGGAACCTCATTGACCTCTGAGCAACAACACATTAGGATCAATCACCTTATCGTACGTTTCATTCGGTTAGAGCTAATGACTGCATCCGCGCCCTACTCCTTGTTGTTGTACTAACAATCAGTGTGCTCCTTGTGTTTCGCTAATAGTACTAGTACCTACCTTGCCTCCCTGAGCCTACATCTACTTCCTATCTTTGGCGCGTTGTATACCAGATCTTCTTACTTTCTCTTGCTTAGCACCGCTGTAATTTATTCTCCGCCGTGCTTTGACTCTGATGCGTGAACATGATACATACTTCCAGCAGGCAATCAATCAGCTTCAGTATCTCCGGTCGTCACCCCACAAGCCCAGGTATGAAAGGCGAAGAGTTTCCTGGGAACACTGCCGACTGCTTACTGGTCTCGGGTGGGTACGATTCTCGATACAATATTCACTAGTGCCCTTGCGCGGGAAGTCGTCTTCCAGCTACATGGTGAGCTGATACTCCCCGTTGACTGCCGCACCTCAATCGGTTTCACTGATATAGAAGCACAAGCAGTGCGTCGAAACACAGTGGCTTCCGACATGCTTATGGGGCCTATCAGTATTCGGAGAAGGACAGATGGCCATGGTGAGATTCGATCAGTCAACAACATGATCAACGAACCTGACTATGACGTAGCACCCGTCGACACCCAGGGGGCTCGAGTGCGAGCAAGGGATCCTTCTCGCGCACACAGTGACACATACCCGTCAGCGGCTTGGCAAGAATGGCAAAGAAGTCCTAGCCAAGTTACAGTTACCTCGACATTCTCCTAGCTTGCGTCGTCCAGCCGTTGCCATACTGCTCATGTCTTCTCCGCCGCCGCATCGTGTGCTTGCATCTTTCAGGAAGCAAGCGCCTGAAGCTGAGCATCCGTGGAGAGTCCGCATCTCTCACCCCTTCCGCAACGAGGTCTTCCTCAGCATTCCCGTTCGCCGCTGTCCTCTCCCAGGGGATGTCTCAAGTGCCAACGCTTGCATCCCGCTCACAGCTCTCCTGGACGCATGCCATATCGTCACCGGGGTGAAAGGAGGAGTACTTGCGCTGGACGACTTCGGTCAGCAGCTCGTCCACTCCGACCTCGTCGACAAGGGCCTCTATCACTACATCGTGCACGACGACCCGAAGGAAGACTATCCCATCTTCCACTCCTTGGACGAGTGGGTGCCCCCCATACGCCAGGATGTCCCCGACTGCTGGTTCACCTCAATTTATCCCCGAGTCAGATCTACCAGAGGCAATGATCCCCGTTCCTGGGATGCCGTCTCTGGCGAAACAGCGAATACGCTCCGCTCAAAGGCCAGGGAATATGATGGAGCGTGCAGGCTATCGGGCTTCGACATGGCAGTGGATGCCTGTCATATCGTGCCGACCTCGCTGAGCTACTGGGTGAGTTCGTCTCTCAAAGGCGACAGCATGGTTCTGACTTCTGCTTCATGTTCAGTTCTCCGTCGGACGGGACATTGTCAGCCAACTCCACAACCCATACCCGCTCTCGGAGAACCTCGACGAAAACCTGATTGACGACATCCGGAACCTCCTCACACTGCGGAAAGACATCCACGACCGGTGGGAAGATCATGCCTTCGCGTTCATCCCCGTTGACGGGCGGTTCGTCGCCTACTACATGTCACTCGCGGACCCCTGAACGCCACGCCTCCGAGTTTCACTGTTGTGAACTTGACGCACCCGCTCGCCTGAACGGGTATCTGATGTACATCCGCTTCGGACTCGCGATCTTCTCGTGTCTCGCTTCACACAAGGGGATCCTGCGCCATCCGAATTTCTCGCGCCTCGTCAAGCTTGCCGCCCGAGGTCGACGGCGAAGACCTGACATCTGCTGGAGATCCTGAGAGCTGTGCTTCGGTGCCGACGAAGGTGGACGAGTTCTACCCCGACGCTCTAATGGACGACGTCGCGGCTGCGAAGCATATCTTTGAGTGGTTCAGCGGTGGGTATTTAACAATACCCCTCCGCTTGCGATACCTTTGTGACCTTAAGCTGTATAGACGTCGATGGACCAGCCCTGCCTGACGATCTGGCCGTGGCTTGGGCGAAATATATTCCCGAGGAAGCCAAGCTGGATACGGAGCAGTTGAGGCGCGAATGGGAGGAACGACAGAGGCGTCTGCGCGAGGATGCAGGGTGGACTGCATGCACGCAACACGGTTCAGGGGACGGTATGTGATGCCGCAGTCAGGACTTTCGCTGAGGACCCTTGTGCAATAATTCGCATGGTTGTTGTACGAAAACGGCAGTCCTTGTATGTAGCTTTCTATCGGTCGACGGAGGGCTGTGCCACCGCTGAGAAGACCGACCGTGGATGTTGACCTGACCGCAACTTGTCAATGCGGGCAATAATCTCGGTTCTCGGGTACAGCGGCATGCACTCAACAAGTATGCACTACTAGTTTCGCACCCGTGGCTTTGCCCCGCAAATGAGCCTTCGGCTCAATGCTACGTTGCTTCGCCGCTGGCTCAGCAGAGCGCGCATGTGAGAAAGGTGACATAATCACTTTTGCCTTCAGCTCAACGCTGCGTAGCTTCGCTGCTGGCTAAGCAGAACACACATGGCTGAAATGTAATAATAATTTACCTTTGCCTTTGGCTCAGCAAAGCAAAGACAGTTAGTAGCATTTATTAGTGATAGATACTTACCTTTACCTTTGGCTCAGAGTGAAGTTTTTTTGTGCCTGCCCTAAAGTCTGAGATAGATAATAATGATTTTCATTGGATTCCAGTTAGATAATGTGGTATATACATCTGAGTATGAGTCTGTTCCCGATGTTGCACATATCCCCAACTTTGTCCACCCAATCTATCTGCCCCGTTCTGTCGATCAATAAGCAGAGGTATCTGCACCCACGATGATCCAGCAATCGGCTGGTTAGTCTGTCTCCAGGGATCAGAACTTTCATTCAATCCTTGCCCGAACTCATTACGCAAAGGCCCACTCGATCCAACAGTGTGCAAGTACTGAGGATGATATTGAAATGCAGGTTCTAACTGGAATCCATGTCCACTACTGTGATGACTATCATTGCCATAAGGCGACTGATATAACACAAACTGAGGCCGTGGCGGGGCTCAAAGACCTGTCCACTGTCGGCCTCTTCTCTCTGATGGAGATGTCATCTGCAATCGGCCCTCACGGTCATTATGCTGTTTGACTGCTCTATCCCGTTCTGGTGTCCGTCTATGGGTTCACTGTGAGTTTACTGAACTATAACGAAGGCAATGACTACTTACTGAGACTTTTCTGGAGGGCTACCATCTGAACTTGGTGCGTTCATTTCAGCGGAGAGTGTCAGACTGCAGCCACAATTATATAAGCACAAAGATTGTTGTTATTCAATATTGAACTACTTATGGAGTTATATGGAGGATATCAGATTGCAACGGAGCGAAGTTGTGGGTAGGAGGTGCACACTGAGGAGCGGATTGTAGTGGCTGTAAGCCCATGTTAATAATCTGTACTATGCGGTAAAGGTGCAGTTGTTACTCACCTGAATGCTGAACCCGCAGAGTTGGGATGTATTGACGGAGCGCGTGAAAGCGAGTTATAGTCGCTGTAAATAGAGGTTAGTAATGGTGAGCTTGTGATAGTAAGCTATTTAGAACACTGACATTGATTGTTGCAATTGCTATGCACTGATAGCGGCGCCTGGAAGCAGGTGGTAGAGTCTATAGAACCTCATCAGAACGGCTTGTTATGCGGTAAAAGTGCATTTGAAACCTACTTTGATAGAGGGATGCGCCCACTGATAGGAGGAATCAATCTGGCTCTTATGATAGCGCACTATTAGGGCTGTCAAAATGCGCATAAGCAAGAGTAAGCAGCCATTAGAAACTCACATTGATAGGGAGTAAGAGCCGCTGTGCTTATCAAGCTTGTCGGGTCTTCTCCCATACAGTAGGCAGGGGGGGCTGGGTGGCAGTGCATTGACGCGCCGCGCATGAGGCGTGAAAGTAGGTGTCCACTATCACGGCGGGCACTGCCCCGGAACCGGCGGCGAGAAATCTTCGTGTAATCCTCCACGTAGCTCAGCTGCCGCGAAATTTATGACAACATAATAGAGTGCGGAAAATCTTACCATTCGTGGGACTGCATCTGTCATTTCAGGATGCAGTAAAGGACGCCTTTCACCAACTTCCTCGGTGAGATGATGGAGTGCCTATATTGTAGCGTACTCCCGACTTCTGCAGCGTCCAAAAAGTTTCGCTAGACAGGTTACCTTTGTCTTCGCTATCTGGTGACTAGAAATTCTGATAGAGCGGAAAATCTTCTGAGAATCAGATGAGAATGATCACAGAAGGACACCTTTGTCCCACTATCGTTTCCTGCGTCGAGAAAGTTCAGTTGGAGGTAACATTTCTCGTACCTTTCTAAAGGCGCAAAATTCCGGACAAAGGTGTTCTTTCTCGCGCCCATGTAAGACGGTCAACGTTCTGTGAAAGGTCAGACTTTTGGAACCTCATAATATTGTTAGAAAGTCCGCGGCAGCTGAGCTCAGTCGAGGATTACATGAAGATTTCTCGCCACCAATTTTGGAGCTATGCCCGCCGTGTATATCGCGTTTTGGCAGGGGCCTCCCTTGCGCGATGATTTCGCGCCTGCGCACAAAACACAGTTTGCCAAATTGCGAAGGCATTCATTTAGATGATTCTTACTTTTTGGTACCGGAGTGTTCAGACGGGCTGTCGCTATCTATCTGCGAAGTTATAGAGTTTATTCGTACGTACTACGGGTGCTATAGAAGCTTTCGGGGTTTGCGAGGACTTAGAGAAATCGCCGCAGCGGGCGCCTGGCAGCGGGCAAGATGGTGGGGCCTCGCAAGCTCGGCCGCGCACATGGCAGCCACGTGGACCCCCCCCCCCCGCTGCGCCATTAGTTATAGATAGCTGTTTGACCCTCGCGGTGGGCTTATAAAACAAGGTGAACATTTTTGTCAGTGTCGCACATATGAAGAGGTTTGGGAGGGCTTTGGTCACGTGACGTCGTAGCACACTTCGCTTTGAGCACCAGTTGTCTAGATCTGTTCCAAAAGACTACTAGCATAAGTATTCCCTGATGACATGAAGGATCAACTTAGAGTCCCCGTGAGGACATCAACGTTCCTAGGACAAGAGGAATGTGAACATAGGCACGTTTGATGGGATTCAAACTTGACCTATACAGTGTACTCTGACCAACCTGAAAGTTGCACGAAAGAGGGACGCGATCTTCGTTGATTTTGTCATATCAAGCTCTGGTAATTGAACACTCTCCAGCTCCGGTGAAACCACGCACCAGCCGGCCGACTGTACGCTCCATAGCTACGAGTGCGTTATTAATTGCAGCTAGTACATGCACAGAACGCACTAGATGGCTGTACAACAAATACGTAGGGCCCAGAAATACACATTCGACCACAGCTTCGAAGTCCATCCACACGGTGCGTAGCCAGCCACACCAGTCGCCCATCGTGGCGAGCTGTGTCGATCCCCCACCGCACGTTCGCTACCACAGAGCTATGTATGTGTAGCATAGAGCAGTCACCGCGAGTGCCTGCCCCGACGCGTGCGCAGCTTCCCTCTGCCAGATCTCCCAGTTCCACCTCCGACGGAGTCGCTGTGCCTGCCTTTCCTCTTCCCCGTCGCACCCTCCGAGTCCGTATCCAATGGACCGGGCGCAACAGCCCAGTCCGGGTGCTCGTAACTGTGCCGCCGCGCCTTCATCGTCGCCGGGCTGTCACGGTCGTCCGCGTCCCCAGCCTGAGGTGCGACAGCCCAGTCAGGCCGGTCGGGAGTGTGCACGCGCGTCCCTCCGGGGGTCGCGGGCGACCCGCACTGAGTCGGCGATCCCACAGAGCTCTGGGATGCCGGCGCATCTCGACGCTCCGTCGTGAAGTCAAGGTGGGAGGGTGTGTGCCTGTCATTGTGTCCTCGACCCGACGAACCTGATCCTGCAGTGGGATCAGGCCCGAGCTGGGGAGCCGAGTGTGCCTCCTCAGCGTTGGACTCAGCCTGATGGTCCGTAGACGTAGACATGCCTCCTAGATGGAGGAATTCGCTCTCTGTCATGAGCACCGTGGATCCCTCCAGGGCGGATATCGGCACGGTCATCAGAGTCGACGCATCGTCTGCCTGCAAGAAAGACTCGGCTGCGTCTCTGTACGCAGGGGAGGCGTCCACGGGCGTCCCTGCGCGTGGAGTCCGACCATCCGTATGGTCAACAGACGTCCACTCCAAGTCGCCGTCTTCACCGTCGTCCTCTGCGTCGCACGAGTGAGCACATGAAAGGGAGCTCGTGGACTGCACCCCGGCGCCGTCGCCGTAGACGTCGACAAGTAGCGCAGACTGCATGATGCGTACGAGGCTATCGGAAGCGTCCTCAGGGTCCGTCTCCGGTTGGGGCTCGACTTCCTCCTCTGCAGGTTCGCTGACGGCCGTAGGCGACGCAGGTTGCTGGTGCGCCGCGATAGGTCCTGCTGATGCATCTTCGACGCCCATAGGCGAAACTGCAAGCTCGGGCGGAGACGCCTCAGAACCAGAGCCAGACACCTGTCCGTTCTCGTCGTTCTCGGTCTGGGGATGCGTCGGTACCGCTGAGGGCTGAGGTTGTTCGGGGGCGTCTTCAGGTAGGATTCCAGGCTCAGTTGATGCAGCGCCACTCTGCGCAGATACGGGACGCTCCACGATGTCCGTCTCGGGACGTTGTGGAGAACTGGGTTGGGGCTCGAGCTCTTCCGAATGGCTCTCCGCAGCTTCCGACTGAGAAGCAGGGAAGTCGTCCTCGGGAACCAGGTTCACAGCGTTGGGAGCAGAAGGGGATTCATTGGCGAGACTTTGGGATGCAGCCGAACCGTCACGGTTGTCCGCATGAGAGTATATCGGTAGTGCTGGACTTGGTTCATGATCCTCGACGGAACGAGCGGCTTCGGTATCATGGTGTCTGAAGCATTCCAATGTTCTCTCGGACTCTAGGATCGAAGGTACTTCGCCCTACAAGTACATGAGGAACGTTAGATGGCGATTGATGAACGGAGGTATGTCACGAGGATGTACCTCTGGAGGAGTCGCATGATCTGACGCTATTGTAGGGGCGTCATTCTCTGATGGTAGTTGAACAGGATCCTGCGGAGGGACTCAACACATGAACAAGGAAGCTTAGCCCGAAACCTACGCACCGAGGAGGCGGGATATGCATTGCTCTCCGATGACTTGATGTAACGGGTTATCGGAGCCTTTGACGAGCGTAACTTAGATCTACTGCGTGCGCAGGAGTGAAGATATGCGTTGAAGGAGTGGCGAAGATGGGAGACGAAATGAAAGGCATACTGCGGGAGCACCGAGCATCAGGATAGTAGCGTATTGAGCCGACTCGTCGACGTACATAGGTCATAAGAGAGGTCGTGAGCATCAGGACGACCGCAAGGAGCAAGTTCTGTGGGCCCATGGATGCAAGAGAAGATATAGGAAGGCGTTCCAGCTTCAGCTCGTACATAGCGGGGTGTGCAGATCTTCGGATTGCGGTTCAACAGAGCGAGATGACAGTCAGAATATCGAGAGCGGCGTGCAAGCAGCAGAGACGAGAGAGATGGGTATATCGAGCAGGAGGTATACAGATGAGGTAGCTGGCGAACGAGCAGGCCCGTCGCAGCCAAAGCACCGACCAAACGGTGGTGGTCAAAGGCACGAGCTCTTCCATGCCGCAGACAATGGGCTTGGGCGCCTGCGAACCTTCGCCCGAACGATGACATTGACCCTTCTGGATTCCTTGCTGCCAGCTTGTCTTTCGCTCCTTGCTGTGTGCTCATCAGGTCTACAGTACTCGAATCGTCATGAGTCATGACGCGACTCTTTATGGATAGGAGAGTAACTGTGGTGACTATTGACCAAGCCTCCGACACACGGCCCGGGTGTTGGGTCAGATCAGGGCTGCATGTATGTAGGACAGCCTGAAGGAGGATACACGGAGATCGTATACCAGCGGTCTCAAAGTACACGCGCGGGTTGAGGTGAGTACTTGTCCGTGCCGGCATGTGGTTATACATGCTGCCGCAGCTGGGAGGTTCACGCCACAACGTCAGCTTGCTCCATGCCAGAGGTTATTCCTATGCTCTGGAGTCGGCATTCCCGGTCTTCGTTTACTTACTTTGTCTTGATCGATGTGACGAGCTGGAGAGCGTGCGCAGTGACAGGTTGACATGCCCCTGTCGTGGAGCTGCGCAGTGTCGCCACCGACCTCATAGGTCTCGCCAGTGTCGTCCTCGTCCTCGTCCTCTTCTCCATCTCTCCTGGCCAAGAAACAACGTCGTCATGGTCTTCACAAGAGCCGTCTAAGCCGCAGATACCCCCCGGCAAGCCATGGATATACCACAATCTCCTCTCCGTTTTGCCTACAACATCTTCGTCGCGTCTCTCTTCATCTTCGTCTCCTACCTCCTCAATCGCCCCATCCACGGCCACAGACTCTCAATAGGCCGCCTCTCCTTCTCTGGGGCTCATGACATCAAGTACCAAGCCACCGTCGCATCCGCGACCTACACCTTCACCTTCACCGCTGCGTCTCTAACCTGGCGGCTACACCTCCCGCACGCGACAGACCCGCGCTGGTGCATCATCACCTGCGACTCTATCTTCTATACCTCGACGACCGGCGACGTCTCCACAGCGCGCTTAGAGACCGTCCTCTGGTTCTTCCCCGTCTTCTTCCGTTACACCGCCGGGCCATGGGTCAACATCACCATCGATGGGCTGCGTATACGCGTCCACCGGAGCACGGAAACCCCGTACTTCATCCAGAGGCTGCGCGAGAACCTGGTGGGAACGTTTCTTACGGGGGAGATCTTGAGGGCAGACGTGTTCCGGACGACGTTCAGGTTCGCGGGCTTGTCGGAGCGGCCGGAGCTGAAGCCTGAGGGGTACACGAGGCCCGAGAGTATGCTGCATGCGGAGGAGCCCAGCGAGGACACGGGGGATGGCGAGAGCGTACGCACGACTGACGACGACGGCTACGCATCCGCTGGCGACAGTGAGGAGGTCGAGCGGTGTGATGGTGAAGGCGAAGAACAGGAAGAAGAGGACCGCAAGTACCGCACGCAGCCGCTCACGCCGTACCACGATGACGAGATGGCGTTCAATGTACTTGCGCGCACGCTGCACATCAACAACCACGAGGGGCGCATATACACGTTTGGGCGCATCGACTCGCAGATCCGGCGCGACTGGACGCGCGATCGCGGCTCGCTCGTGCTCGTCGCGGAGGAGTGCCGCTGGGTGCACGTCCACTTCCCGTTCGAGCGCGTCGCGCCGCGCACGGGGTTCACGTAAGTTGTCCTGCCCTCAGCTGTCGACGGCTCGTGAAGCTCACACACGCTCTGATCTCCACAGACAGCTGCTGTCTTCCTTCTTCCACTTCCCGATCGACCTCGTCCGGACGTTCAACTACCCCGTGAGCAGCACAAACCTCTATATCACCCGCGTGGACGTAACCTTTGACTCTTTCCGCGTAAGTGCCTTCCGTACTTACTCCCGGCGCGATCTATACTGACGACGCGATACAGCTGCGCGATGCGGAGCTGCTCAAGCAGGGTTTCTCCCTCATACGTCAGAAGACCATGACCAGCGGCATCGATTTCAGCGACATCTTCCTCGACGCGGTCATGCACGCGTGCAGGCCCGCTCCTGGTTCTGATGGTGCGCACGAAGGTGAGAACGTCCGCAACTAAAAACGACAGTGGTCCGCCGATCTCCCTTGGCTACTTCAGATCTCTCCTAGACATTGGACACGCGATTGCACGGACCCACGCTCGTACACGACATACACACCTGCATGATACACGGACCCGCTGATACCTGTCACTGAGATCACCTAGACGTTAGACATCGCAATGTAGCCATAGTCTCCAAGCCCTTTCGCCTCGCCTCTGGCATGTGCATCGAAGAATGAGCAGCTGGCCCCAAATTTGTGGTCGGCCTTCAGATGTATCAAGTCTCTGGACATGGTCATAGAATACCAGGAGCGATTGAGGCACGACGAGCTCGAGCTCGAGTCGCTATCAGCTATAAACGAGAGGATACTTCACAGACGAGGTACAGAAGGAAGCACAGCTGCAGATACAATGCGGGCTTTACGGATACATGATTGTCAGCACACGAAACCTTGACAGGCATACAAAGCTAGCAAGACACGCTCAGGTTCTTCCCGACGAGCTTCCTCCCACCCTTTCCGTCACTTCGTTCTCTGACGAGACTAGTCACACTCGAGCTCTTCCGCGCCTTCTTGTACGGCCCGCTTGCCGGCCGAGTTGGGAACCCGGAGTCAGTCCACGTCCTTTTCCTGCTCACGCGATGACCACGAGCTTTCTCGCGCTGCACTCTGTCGACGCGCGGCCACACCTTGCGGATCGCGCGCATGCACGCGCTCACCATCCGGCTGTGGTCGCGCAGTGGAGACATGGCGGGGTCGCGCGCCGGCACACTGGGAGGCTGCGGGCTGGGAGCAGCCTCGAGTTCGTCTTCGTCCGCTGCTGGATCCAGGTCAAAATCGGGCAGGCCGGATTGCAAGCCGCACACGGCGCCGTCCTCGAAACAGCCGTCTACATCCCGATAAGAAGTCGAGGTGGCGGGCGGCGGGTAGACGTGCTGGTAGTGCAGCTTGCACAGGCGAGAGAGCTCCTCGAGCAGCAGGCCCATGGGGTGCCCATCAGGGAGACCCTTGACGAACGACGTGCCGTTCTGCACCTTCTCCAGCTTGAGCGCGCTGCCTTTCCTCTTCCCGGGGTTGGAGGTCGGGACGACGGTGTAGTACGCCGCCTGAAGGAGGTATGCGAGCTCCTCGGTCGACAGCACGTCCGGGCGGGTGAGGTGCTTGAGCGCGCAGAGGTTGAGGACGTGCATGAACGACTCGAGGTCGTCTGCCAGCCCGTGCGGAGCCTCGGGGTGCTCCTGCAGGTGCGCGGACACGAACGGCCATGAGCGAGAGCTGGAGTGATCGGGTATATCAGGTCCCCCGGGATCGTGGACGTGGCGGGGGGCAGCGAGCTCCCAGCCAGCGAGCAATCTGTGAGTCGTGACCGGATCTGGCCGCCCCGTTTCGGAGGCGTCGTATATCAGTATGCTGTCTGTACTGATATCGCAGTGGAGGAGGTCACAGTCCCTCCACGCCTTGGCGTGAGCTGCACGGGGGAAAGGTCTCGGTCACTGCCGTTGCTACGGTGTGAAGACGGAGCTTGGGACTCACCCACAAGAGCCCACGTCACGCATTTGACGAGCTCAAACGCGTTGGTGAAGTCCTCGAGAGGACGGCAGATCTCCCTGAAGACTAGTCGGGCGTGTACACGCCCTTCCTGCGCGCACGCGGCCGTGCGCTGAGGCTCGCCTTCCAGGAGCACGTCCCCGCCGCCGAGCAAGGTGGGGATGTAGAGCTCGCCTGGCGCGTTCTCCCGGAGGTGGAGGTACGTCTCGAGCTCACTCCGTGCCTTCGCGGAGTCGACGCGCCAGGTGTCCTTGATGAACACGACCTGGTCGCCGATGAGATCGTATGCTACGAAGGTCCGCGTGCCGCGCCCAGTTAGAGACGTGTTAACGGAAGAAGGCTTGCCAACGAGGAACTGGCGGCGAGAGGGAGGAGTGCCCCGAGTGAGAGCTTTGCCATCTGGAGAGAAGGGTGCGTCCACGGTGAGCTTGTACACCGGCCAGCCCTCAGACGCGGCTTGGTACAGGCCGCGCTGCGTCGCCGACTCTTCGGGGTACTTCCCAGCCAAGCTCCTGAAAAGTGTCGCCTCCTCGTCCGATGCTCTCGTCGCACTGGGGTCGTACCCGCGCAGGGCGAGGCTCAACTTGGAGAGCCGGTAAAAGAATGTTGCGATAAACTCTGGGTGCGTGAGGTAGTTGAACTCCTCCGAGACGACTGCGCCAGAACGGTCGAAGCGCACGAGTCGGGCGCAGTCCTGCAGGAACACGACCACGCAGATCGATTGGCGGTGCTGCCCATTGAACACTTCCGTGGCGTACTCGACGAGCTGGCCGCGGCTCAGGCAACGATCGCGTCCGCTGGGAAGGAACGGGCTGCGCGGAGTGTGCCGAGAGGAAAACGGGAAGGCCCTCGGGTCCCACTTGACTTCGATCAGGACCTCGACGGAGAACCAAGCGACACGGGCGTCGGTGTGCGCGCCAGGAGAGGAGAGGAGACCAGCGCGCTCGGTCTTGGGATAGATGCCGAGGTCGGGACGGAGGGCTCTGCGGTCGTCTTCACCAGTTGAGCCAGCGGCCAAGACGTCGGGAAGACGGTCAGTTGAAAGGGCTTCGTACTGCGTACATCCGACTGTGTTCAGGGTGTCGTTCAGCCCAGCGACCTGATGCAGAACAATCAGTTTCCTGACGACGGTATGCTGCAGAAAATACTCACCAACCCGCCATACATGCCTTCTTCCTGATGCTCGAGATCGATGGCAAAGGGCTTCGGAGTCACGCTCGTAGGAAGCTCGCCTCCAACAGACGCATAGCGTTGCATCCATTCAGTGAGAGGCAACTCGCGCCACTTCGTCTCGCGGTCGAGCTCAAGACGCCTCTGCTCGTGCTTCACCGAACCAGTCTCGGCAAAGCTCCCGCCACGTGGTCCAGGAGACGAAGAGACGTCGGGGAGCGTCTGCGCAGATTCCGTGCGGTGCAAGCGAGCGCGGCCATCACCGGGAGGTTGGCTAGGATGGGGAGGGGGCTCTCCCGAGGTGGGAGAAGGTCCGCACGTTGGCGGACCCATATTGCAAAGCATGTGAGTGTCGGATTGGGCTGCAAGGAGCAAACGGATTGGGATGTGTAGCGGGGAGTCGAGTCAGAGCTCGCAAGGAGACCCCAATCGAGTGAGCCTGTGTTATACCTGGAGGGTCTGACATATGCGGAAGGGCAGATCATGAGTATCATTGCATCGGACGGGTCCAGGTTACTTCGATGGCTGGCTGATAGAACCGCGGGCGGTGTGCAGACGCTCGGAGAAGCACTTTGTGGGCGTCGGTCCTCCCACATGCCTTCCAGTTATGGGTCGTCGACATTGCCTGCTGGCCATTGGAAGAGACGATCAGAGAAAGGGTGTCTCCGACATCGGAAGAAGGATGAGTGTAATACTCACCTGACGGCTTCGCTTCGAGCAGGGCCAAGTGAGAGAGGGTGCAGTGCACGCGCGCCCTACTATGAAGGGCCGAACAAGAGCCCAGGGATGTAGGTGTGGGCAACCATGTTGCACGAGGGTGGTTGTGTGGGCTGCCGGGATCGAACGCACACGAACGATAATGACTAGACCTAGAGACAAGTGAGAGGCAGCCGCAGTGCAGCCTGAGGAAGGCGGCTGTGCGCTGTCCTCAGGCGCTTACGACTTGATCCTCCTCCACGATGTCCGTCCCATCCTCTTGTCAGTCTGGTACTCGTCCATACATCCCTGTCACAGACCCACGTGCTCGTGCTCCTGAGTTTGCGGCGCGACTACATCAGGGACGCTCGCCAAGCCGAGCTTTGGCGGTTAAGCTCGACGCTGAGGACTGTATCATGCGGTGGGCAGAGATCCTGTACGAGGAGGTCTATCCCGGCCAACGTTCGCAGATGTCGCCGGAGGAATTCCGCGAGGACATCAAGGACATGAGGACTCTCACAGTGAATTATATGGCGTACAGGGTCTACTGCGAGTTCCCCAACGTGCCTCGCCTCGGCCGCGCCGGCCTCCTGGTTCCATGTCCGAAATTGACGTGGCTGTTTGTCTTCAAGGACAATAGTTCGCATGAAGTACGCCATGCTCCGCTCGACCCGGTGGACGTGCAAGGCGTGAAGGCATTCTTGGGAGTGAAGAAGCAGGGCGCGAAGTGGTACGATGTGACCCGTCGGGTATGAGTGAACTGTGCGTGCGCGGAGGGTTATCTGGGCCTTACGTTCTGACGTTTGCATGCAGTTCGCAGAAGAATCCCACCCTGCCACGAGCATCGGACGCTTAAGAAGGCTTTCCGCGGAAGCTGACTGTGCGTGTAATTTCCGTCTAACTTTCCGCGTTGGTTGCGGTTGAAGTCGTCTGAACACTAGTGGTTTCTGTGTCCATATTCCAGCGTATCTGAGTGCGCTCGGGCGCCGAGAGCGTGCAGTATATCACAACGCCGCGTCGACTGCGCTGATACAGCAAACAGAATATGAGTTAACTTCCTTCCAAAACTGAAGTGGCCACTCGATGAGCTCGTGGGCGCGGAAACCGAGGAGAACGCTCATTATTGGCACCCATTATTTGTGGTACTAAGCCAGTCTCACACTCTGCCGCGCTCCGATATCCCGGCATGCGCATTGTTCAGGCCCTGTCCGAACGACGTCCGGGCCTGTTCCTGTGCCTTGGCTCCTGCAGCATTGTGCTGATGTGTGGCCTCACCTCGACTGCTCGCGGATGGTCCTCCTCACCGTCGCGTTGTCCCTGCTCAACTAGCACGGCATGAAGGACGGGCACGGGGCACGTCTTACTCTTGGAACCTTGCCCCGGTTCTGTGCGGCAGAGCTCAGCCGCTACCGCGATTTACATTCCCTACCGGCCGCATAGGGAGGTTTACCCCGGCAGCCCGCATGCCCGTAGAATTGCATTGCTATACGAGGCAGGAAGTCCGCCCGCGGACCAGGATTAGTCTCGCCCATCAGCACCGCACCCGGGCGCAAACCTTGTCTTGTATTGCCCGTCACCATTGGGTAGACTGGCCGGCGTGGTCCTTTATCTTCAGATCCACCGCAGCCTTGGTGACATGCGGCATGTGCTACTGGTCCGTAGTTTCCCATTCCGACGACAAAGTTATAGGATGCGTTGACACCCGTCGTACCTGTGTGAGTAATAGTCCATACGTGTGCATGCTGAAAGACGCGACTCTCAGGGATTCAGAGCTATATGCGGCTGACTCTGGTGCGTTGCTGCGAGCTTCTGTGGCGGGCGCAACCGTGCAGGCTTCGAGAAAAAGGCTCGCAGTACCTCAAGACCCCAGAAAGCACATGCTAGCTGCATAAGAGGTCGTGGAGCGTCCATCGCAAGCCCAGTTTGCCCCAACTAGCAAGATGGACCTGACAAACCCCGAGATCAAGACGCCGCCCGTCTGACGGACTCAATGAGCTGCTTCGCGTCTCGCTCCTCAGCGCCGTCCCCGGCCCATGCTCTTCGCAAATTCCTGATACCCAGAACGTATGTCCGACTTCCAATGGACTCGGGCTCACATACATCTGACGTCTTCCTAGGACAGGCAGGTACGAACAATGCTATCCCTATTGGAGACTAAAGAAAGCGCGTTATGGCATCCCGCTTGCCCTGGGTAAGGGAATCTCTGGGCTCCTTCGCTGCCCACGGTTTCCAGATACCAGTACATCTAGAAGCTATCAACAGTAGCGGTACTAGCATCTCGAGGACTGCGCAGGAACCCAATATCCCGAAGCAATGTCACAGGCCGGCCCGCCAGCCTGTGCGCTTCTTGTCTCGTGTGCATCCCTCGACGCCGAGAGGGCAGATGACGATAAGAAGCCTCAGGCCTCAGGCTTGGAGATGCTCGTCGGGGATGCAAGCGCAGTGAACCTTCGCTCTGCAGCCGGCTCCGCGGGAAGCATCGCTCTTGCTTCCCGCGTGAGCGGGGGGCAGCACTCTCTCATGTCGATGAGGGAGCGGCCGTGTCTCCCGGACAGCACTTAATCATGAGATGGCGAAGTACCAGCAGTGCAGAAGCCCGCCGCGAGCATGGTCGACTTAACAGCAACAGGAAGCCCAACTTCCAGGACAGTGATGAGCATGTGTTTGTACAAGCCCACTTGGCCGTGCCGTACATGACATAACGGGCCCTGTGGCATTAAGCTCAAGCTCGCCCGCCGGTATCTGAGCGTAGCTATATGATGTTGCCCCGCAGGCCTAGTGCTGGAGTGCATGTGCGAGGTCACCGGACACCGGTCTGCAAGGTTGGCCTTTGGGGACGGACACTGACAACACCTCCGTGTCCACTGGTATACTTCCAATAATCTCAAGCCGCGGGCATTCCGGTTGATTAGCCCTTCCTCCCCAATCTATCCAATTGGAACCCTAGGAACCCCGTGGGGACCGGAGATCTTATCGCCAAGAGGCTCGCGCAGGTAAGGCTTGAAACATGACTTGCAAAGCAGCCATTCGTACGACGGACGGAGCGCTTTGATCTCGTCTTGCAGAGATAAAGTTCCATATACTCTACGCCGAGACGTCCGTTATAACTGTCGCGCTCACCATGACGCCATGCCGTGCCTTAAGTATAGCATAGGGTCCTACGCTAGTACTGTAGGGAGCACCCGGAGAGTACTCACAACACACGCATGCCGAGAGAACTTCCGATGTGCACGGCGGGTCGGTTCCAGATGGCGCCACTGGCATGTGCACGCGCGCAATCTCATTCAGAGGGAGAACTCACTGTCAGAAGCCCGCTGAAGTCGGCGACCCGGTATGACCGGGGCGACGCTAGTGTCATCGTCAAATAGGCCACAGGCGCGAATTCACTATCTGAATCCGGAGCGTGCCTGGCGTCCTCCGATAGGAACGCCGGATTTGGGACAAAACGAACGGGGACCAGGAGGGGGCACTTGCGTGTATAACGAACCAATGCCCGAGTACAACAGGGCAAAGCCCACATATTGAACGAGCTGCTACGCTCGCAACGCATGCAGCGACCACTCAGTACAGCGCAAGCGCATCCACGACGACGTTTGGAGACTGCAACAGACGCCTCATCAGCATTCGACGTCGACCAAGGCCACCAGGCACAGAGATCAAAAAGACCACATACGAGGTAATCATCGCCGCTCGAGCCGGACGCAACGTAGATGGTGAGCGTGTTCGAGCCCGACACCAGCGTCCCCGACGGGATCGCGTACGTATACTCGTTGTTGATCCCGCGCCACGTCCCGCGCGTCACCCCGCGGCTGTTGAGGTCCGTCGGCGCCGCGGGCACGCTGCTGCTCCACCCGTTCACGGTCACCGTCGGGCGCCCGCCCGCGAACGAAAGCGTCGTCGCGATCTTGAGCGTGCGCGCGCCGGTCTGGGAGGACGAGAGGTTGAACTTGACCGTCACGGGCCCGATCGCCTTGAAGATCGCCATGGGGAACTCGGACACGGACGAGGAGCCGACGGTGTAGGTGATCCCGGACCAGCCGCCCATGCGCGAGTCCGACGGGTGCATCGTCTCGATCTTGTCGGCGTTCTTGAAGCCCGCGGGCGTGCCGTCAAAGTCGCCGATCTGCCAGATGTAGGTCGTTTTCTGGGCCGAGCAGGGGTGGCGGCACGGCGTCAGCTCCGGGGATCGGGGCCAAGGGAGTGCGAACAGATAGCTATTACTCACGTCGTCGGCGTTCGAGTCGGCAATGTTCGCGGTCACCGTCGTGCCGGTGGAGACCGTGACGGTGGTCGTGCCGACCGCAAGTTCGTTCTTGTAGACTACATCCGACGCCCACGGTCCCCTTCAGCCACCACAAATACACGCGTGAGACGCTGAGCGTGACACTCACGAGTCTGAGTGTAGGTCCCGGGCTTCATCTTCGGCGACGTGAACGAGCCCGACGAGTCTGCCTTGACCCAGTACTGCGCCGCCGAGTTCGCCCAGCCGATGACGATCTTGTCCGAAAACGCAGACGGGATGCCGGAGGCCGTGCCCCTGACGTAGCCCCGGTTGGCGAACGTCGTGAGACCGCTCGGGTTGAGCGCCTCCCAGAACGTCGTGTCTGCGCCGTAAATGTGAGCGAAGAAGGGCCGGTCTCAAGGACGGGAACGGGGACGCACCGAAGTCGGCGGACGGGGCGGAGCCGGTGGTGAACCAGAGCGCGTAGGGACCGTGCAGGCCCTGGCGGTACGCTGCGTGCGGAATTCAATCGGGATGCGGAGGAAGAAGAGGCAGGCACGCAAGGAGTGCGCTTACATTCGGTCTGGACGTGTCCGGAGTTCTGTAGAAGATACGGCGTAAGCTGCTGCGTCATGCACGTTGTTCGTGTACCGTGGTATTTACCATGTCTGGAACGCGCGTATGAGCATTGCATCAACGCGCAAAGATAATCAGGGCAGACGCACAGAAATAGAGCTCCGATTGGTCCGCTGGACATATGTGGGAGCCAGTCTGTCAGTGATGCTCGGATGATGGGCGCTGCAGGTCGTACTAACCACCCTGGAAGTCAATGTCGCTGGGAAGCCAATGTGAGCGCTACGACTCTACGGGGATGTCCGAGCCTGGACGTACCGGAAGAAGGGGCCCCCAGAGCTGCTCTCGTAGCCGACCCCAGGGATGATCATGTAGGCACCTATGCCGTTGCCAGTGACGCCATGGACCTGGTCCTCGATGAACCGCTTTGACGAGTAAACTGCGCACCATCGTAGATCCAGTCAGCGACCGTCACGACCAGCACATAGCGGCAGATGGTGGCGTACACTTTGAACGGGTCTGTCCGTTGACCATGAACACGTCGCTGCCCTCGATGGCACCGGAGTTGCCGTAGATCGTCGCAGGGGTCGGGCCGGTGGGGAGCGTCGCGCGGCTGAGACGGGCGATGAAGCGGAGCTCGCCGACGGACGGCTCTGCGGTCGTGCTGCAGTGTGATGAGGGCGCATATACTTCGGAACGGCACGGCACAACGCACTAGGTGGCCATGTGGATCGCGGGAGTCTTGTACTGCGCAACATACTGCAGAAGAAGGGAAGCAAAGTCCGTTGAGGCCAGGATAGAGCGCAGCACGGTGAATTGAGGAGAGCGTACGTACGTATTGGGTGAGAGTGGAGGTCTGGCAGGTGATCAGGATGTAGTTGTTGTTGTTACCGGTGCGGGCGTTCGTGCAGGAGGCAGAGCCAAGACCCGAAGACTGCATATACGGGACGTAGATCAGCTTTAAACCTGCATTACCCAGGAGAGAGAAGGGACGTACGATTTGGCTGAACTTGCTGGAGTCCTGCGCCTCGATGCCGTTGAACTTCATGGACGTGATGTCGCCATTGCTGGAGTTGACTGCGGAGAAACATGTGTGAGCATCTGACTAGTACGAGGAGGCACTACGCCAACAACGCACTGGTGAACACCAGACCGCCGGCGGTGTCGACTGTCCAGGACGAGCCAGACGTGGTCAGGCCGAAGGCTGCAAAAGTCGGTGCAGCGAGCGCAACAAGCGGCAGGAGAGCGCGAAAGGCCTTGTTCAGCAGCATGATGGCAGCGACCACAGACCAAGTACTCGAGACCGGGCGGTATGTTCTCCGTATCCCAGAGACAAGGCCGCAGCTTGTCTGAAGGATGCTGTGATCGAACCACGATGGCGCCCTTATATATGCCGGCGGTATCGAGGTCCAGAGGAGGGGTACATAGTATGCTTAAACCCTCTCGCGGCCCGCCGAGGTGAGTGCGAGCATCGTCCAGGACGCGCATGATCCTCGCTAGGCGGTCGTCATCACGCCTGCATCGCGGCGGGCCCGTCTCATGATCACCGCGGACGTATTCCGGAGCTATTGGATGCACCGGGCGAAGGCGGCTGCAGCATGGCAGCAGCCCGCTAGAAGCTCGCCGGTACCGAGGGACAGGGGAAAAGGCTGTCGATACGTCCGCGACGCTTCGCACACTGTACATGGGCGTCGGGTGCTGCTCTTGTGCGCGGTCCGCCGCTGCCGCGATGAATACTTGTCCGCACCGACGTACGCTGACGGTGACCGTCCCTTGACCGTGTGCCGCGGTCATGGCGACGCACCTGACGGAAAGTGCAGAGGATCAGCGAGAGGTCTGCGACAAAAACCCGGACGTGGGAAGGCCGGAGGGTATGAGGGGGTAAAGTCTGGAAAAGCGTCACGCAGGCCGGCGGCGGTTGCCAGGCTGGAATATCAGCTGCGTTGGGCGCTATCGGGCATACTCCTCCGGTAAGTCCGTCGAACGGTGCCTTGCAGGTAGTTATACTCTACGTGAGGAGGCGAGGGCCTGGGGTCGAATGGTTGGAGATACGCACGTAGTGAACTCGAAGATCATCCTGCATGTGCTGGGATGTTACTCACATAATCGGTCAGCTGGCTGCCCAGCTGAAACGGCGGTCAATCACTTGAGATTCCTCCTGTCGTGAAGTCCTCGCAGCCTTGACAATGAAAACACCGAGGGACATGGATTGTCGCCGAACCACTGCCTGCAGCTGGAGCGATTGCGATGCGACGGCTCTGCTCGGGTGCAAAGGGCTGCAGTCGCCTCGTCCTCGGTGAATATTCCTCCTCCCTCCTCGTTCGTCTCTCGTGTCTCCTGCTGCGCAGCGGCGAGCAGGGGCCCATGGCTACCGGACGGAGCAACGTCGCAGAATTCTATCTTCGTCAGACCTCGGCCTTACGATACTCTAACTTTGCCCAAGTCTAGTGGAGTGAGGGCGTTGTTTCGTATCATGGATCCGAGTCTACACTTCAGCGTAGCTACACGAGGAGGTATTGACAGGACTTACGAGTTTCGGAATGAGTCTGAGTCGTGTCGTCCTTGCAAACTCGAAAGGAAACAGGGCAGTCGTGTTCGGCCTTTTGACACAGCGTGCTCGGGACTCGGGACGCCGCAAACGTAAGGCATGTCCACCGGCGTCTTGTCTGGACGGCGAGCTCCTCCAAAGGCAACGCGCACTCCCACCGTGTCGCTTGCGGCTCACGTCACGGTCCCTGTGCAGCGGGGCGGCGCGAAGGCGGCGAGCGTGCAAGGCATGCGTGCGCGTGCTGCGGCACCGGCGGACGGCTCGCCGCCATCGAGTTGGACGTCCGCTGCGCTCCCGTCACTACTGATGTCAGCATCCTCGGTGTGATCGTCACTACTCACAAGGCAGTTCCAGTACGTGCGCACGTATATAAGTAGCTATGGGCATGCAGCGAGGTGAGCGAGCCAGTCTGTCGTGACACACTAGGGACTGGGCGCGAACGCGGCTCGGCGTGAGACACCCCGGTTGTGCGTCGAACGTCGACGCTCGATGGGGGCCCGGAGGACGCGGCATGCGTCGGTGCTTTTCGCGTGCACGTCAGGTCAGGGGCGGCGGGTCCAATAGAGTAGCCACTGAGTGCTCAGTATACCGAGCCAGGGCCGCGAAACGTCCAAGTAACGTCACGCCACGCGGGTTGCCATGGGGACCCCGCGGACGCAAAGAGGCAAGGCTGCAGACGAGTACGTACGCGGGGGCACGAGGTGACGAGACGGCGTCACGGTCCGGGTACATTATATGCTGCTGCATGAGCGGCGAGCGTACGACTTACTTACCAGGAGCCGCAGCCTGCAGGTGACGAGGACAGCGACTCGGACAGTGCCTGGGCGACCGTGATGTGTGCACGTCCAGACCGCCAGATGGCCCGGGATCGTAGAATGGCGAGCCACGCGCGACGACGGAGGCCGGGTGAGACACGGCCGGGCTTCGCAGCTGCAGCTGGGCACTGGGCTCGAGCGGCGAGCTTCGACGAGCTGCAGGGCGCCGCTTGAGCACGCGTCACGCAGGTTCGGACGGTTCCCGAGTACAATTACGACCGAATCGGAGAGTCATGCAGCCGGCCGCTCCGAGTCAGAGAGGGCGCGGAGGAGGACGCTCGTCGCTCGGGGGTAGTAGTGGGCTTATTTGGGCGAAAGCGGCGAGCCGGGGCGTGATGAAGCTTGTTCTGAGACTTGACTCTGGCACTGGCAGATACGTAACAGCGCGGTGAACTGACTGGACGTACGCTACAGGGCAGTGGACCCTCCCGGTTCCGGGAAATGAGACCTATGAGGACTGAGGACGGGTACAAGGATCACGGTCGCGTCGTATCCCCGGCTCTGATCACTACGCATGAACGTATGTTCAGCATCCGTGCCGCGGTCGGAAGTAGTACATGATGCATACCTGCTATCACGATGCGCGTCGGATTGCACTTGAAGTCAAAACTCAGTACTGAGCCCGTGCATAGGTGATTTCTTGGGTACCACCAGCGATTCTAGAGGAGATGCCACGCACGATTGTGCAGCTAGCTTGCTTCAGCATCCGGATGCTTGAGCAGGCGGCCAACTGAGGGACGGTCGCGCTCGTCGCTCCGGTGCTCCGGCCGAAGAAGACAGCAGCAGCTGGCGGATTTCCGGGCAGAAGGAATGGACGCGTTCCCACGAGGAACAGAGCAAGCGGCGAGGGCCGTATGTCGGCGGGGTTCCATCCAAGTCATACGCCATATCCTGCGTTCTAGAAGAGCAGCGCTATCGGCCGTGGAGTGTTCTACCGACGTGGGAGCATGCGTGCGAAGAGCTGCCCGTGCGCGGCCATGCGAGTCGCGAGACGAGGAGCTCGAGGAGAAGACTGGAGAAGAGGGCAGCAGCAGCGACGGTAGGCAGACTCCGACAGGCGTTGTGGATGGATCATGGATCGGCCGCGGTGAGAGGGAGAGAGAGCTGTGCTGGAGGAGGACGTTCTGATGTTTTGCTTCTTGCACCGGATCATCGCCCGCTCCGAGTCCGTCGCGTGCGCCTGGGGGGTTGCCTATTGCAGGACGGAGGTGGACGTCCCTCATTCGCACTCGTCCAGCCACCGCCTGAGCCAGCCACACGCTCCCGTTCCTTGTCGCCTTCCAGAACCCGTCGCCTGCCTTGGCCTGCCTTCTCACACTTGACTTTTTCCGCCAGAGAGCGCCAGGCTGTCACATACCGCCCTCATTCATTCCGCCTCTCCCTGCCCCTGCCCCTCCTTCCCCCGACCGTCCTCGGCCATGGCCCCCGCCCACAAGCCCCCGCCCGTCCACAGGGCCTACTACCCCTCCATCCTCTCCGACCAGGACCCCCTCGCCGCCGCCCTCCAGCCCCCGCCAAACGAGACGCCCCAGCAGCGCGAACAGAGACTGAAGGCAGAGGAGGACGCGAGGAAGCGCAGCGAGAACATCGACCGCATGCTCCGCCACGACGACAAGCGCAACCGCAGACGCAAGCAGGTCAAGGTCCTCCTCCTCGGCCAGAGCGAGAGCGGAAAGAGCACGACCCTCAAACGTGAGTCTTCCCCGCTCTTATGTGCCCCCGCTTGAGTGCATGTATCGCCGCGTCCCACGCCCCGCGTTTGCGCGCGGATATCCGTCCCTTGCGTCCCCCCTATCGTCCGTTGCATCCGAGGACGCGTGTGTCCCGCCCGTACAAGGTTCCCGCAGACAGCGACAACTCGACAGAGGTAAGCGCGTCTGCTCCCTTGACACGTAGCTCTCCCTGTGCAGGCCTTCTTACATGTCACATACACAGCCAGACGTCCTTGATTGCTCTTCCTCCTCACGGCAGATCGGAGGCGCCCCTAAGCGCCCACTGTCGATCGCACCAAGGCAGGGCAGTATGCCAAACCCCACAGTCTGTCGTGGGGTTTGCATCCGTGAAGCTTCGATGGGTCTTGTACACGCAATCCGTGATGTCAAGCTCTTCGTCTGCTCAGACCATGTCGTCCAGTACCGTCGTTTGTGGTTGACCGCACACTGTATCTGGGACATCTCTATCTTCACCGCCTTTTGACAGACCACAGGCCCGCTGCTGGGTGTGGTACCGCCGATACTGCCCCACGCTGTGTCTTGCTGCGTCGACGCGTCGCTCACCGTTCTATTTTTCCACCAGAGTTCCAGCTGCTGCATACGCCCGCCGCCTTCCACAAGGAACGCATAGCATGGCGCTTCGTTATCTACCTCAATCTCGTCCGCTCCATCCGTCGGTACGTCGGTCTTCATCGCACGGCAGGTTCCCGGTCGCTGCGGCCGACGTCTGACCTTCTGGCTCCCGCACATGCAGCATCCTCGAGGCGATCGCGCCAGAGGACAACGCGATTCCCGAGGAGGAAGAGTTCGGCGACTCGACGGAGACGGCGTCGATCATCATCAGCGGCGGCGACCGCCCCTCGTCGTCGCTCGCTGGCTCGCAGCCCAACTACGAGTCGTACCGCCGCCGACTCGCACCGCTGATGGACCTCGAACAACGCCTGATCAACGTCCTCTCCGACCCCGAGGAGGAGGGCGAGAAGGAAGCGACGCACCTGCCCGAGGGCTACAGCTCCTTCACCTACGGCTCCTCCCTCGCCTCGCCCTCGACCGCCTCCCCCCTCGGCCACGCACCCGGACGCCCGCCCCCGATCACCATCCCCTCGTCTTCCGCTCCCGGGGCGTCCTCGTCGTCGTCCTCGTCGTCGCACCCGTCGGTATACGGGGCGGGGCCGACGTCGCCGCGCTCGCCCACGTCGCCGGCGGTGTCGGTGGTGAGCAACAGCACGCACGAGCTCGCGATCCGGACGGGGTCGAACTGGAAGAAGCACTTCGCTCTGGGCAAGATCCAGAGCCCGAAGAGCGCGCACTCGGGCGAGCTCGAGGGCTGGTGGGAGGACCCGACGGACCCCGTGCACACGCTGAACCGGTGCGCGCCCGTCATGACCGAGCTCTGGCGCGACCCGAAGGTGCACCAGCGGCTGGCGGAGCGGCGGATACGGCTCGAGGAGAGCAGCGGCTTGTGAGTGTTTCCTCCTTCGCCTGGACTTGGCGGATGTGCGTGCCTGGGCCTGCTGCTCCTGCGCTGTTCGCTGGCTCGGCGACGGGCGAGAGGTGGAGCGAGTTCCGGAGCGGACAGTGCAGACTGTGAACAGCGAACGGTGGTGCTGACATGCGGTTTACGGACAGCTATTTGGACGAGATCGATCGAATAACGGCCAAGATGTACTTCCCGACTGATGGTTAGTCCCCCTCCCGCCGCTCCGCTCGGATCGGAGGCTGCTTCTTCCTCCGAGAGGACCGGCTGCTGATGCCCTGTCCTTTCCCTCTCTCCGTCCGTTCGGTAGATGACGTTCTGAAGGCGCGGCTAAAGACGACGGGGGTCGTCGAGCACCGATTTACGCTGGCGAAGAACAGCGAGTTCCGCGGCGTGGAGTGGGTCATCTTCGACGTCGGGGGTGCGCGCAACCAGCGGCAGGCGTGGGCACCGTACTTTGACGATGGTGCGTCTGGGACTTGTGGCTGTCCTGGCTGGCGGATTGGAACACGCGACTGACCGTGGATGGGGGTGGGGGTTGCACAGTGAACGCTATCATATTCCTCGCGCCCATCAGCGCATTTGACCAGCAGCTTGCTGAGGTACGGCGGGCAGTCTTTTTCTCGCGGCCTTGACATTGAGAATTACTTTGCGCGTTTGCTGACAGGACCCGCGGGTGAACCGCCTGGAGGACTCGTTCCAGCTCTGGAAGTCTGTGATCGAGAGCAAGCTGCTCGCGCACGTGAACATCGTGCTGTTCCTGAACAAGTGCGACCTGCTGAAGAAGAAGCTCGAGAGCGGCGTGCGGCTGTGCCACCACATGCCGTCGTACAACCGGCCGAACGACTACGAGACGGTCTCACAGTGTGCGTGCTTCCGACTTTTGCTCCGTGGGATGGTCGGACGAGGACAAACACGCTGACAGCAGATGATGTGCAGATTTCCGCAACCGATTTGGCGCGATGCACCAGTCGCTGACTCCGAACAAGACGAGGGAACTTTTCAGTATGTAGTTTGGTCTGTCTCATCGTCATAGTGCGGCGTGGCTGACACTCATTTCTGCAGTACATCTGACATCTGTCACCGATACCCGGAAGACGCATATGATAATATCCAACGGTGCGTCTCGCTGCGCGACGGCGAGCAGACCTGGTGCGGTGCTGACCCGCGTTTCCTTCTCCCTTCCTCTCCTCCGGGACCTAACAGTGCGGGACATTATCCTGACGGCGAATCTGAAGTCGTCCTCGCTGATGTGACGTGACGCAAACGTGGACATGCACTCGACGCGCGCCGTGCTTCTTCTAAATATCTTGAGTGGGATAGGGAAACCCTGCGAAGGGGTGTATAATACCATCATCATGTACGTGTGTCATTTAACGGACTGGCCCCTCTCATTTCATCCCCCCGCCCTCTATAACTCCCCGCGTCACATACGTACGCCTCCTGTTGTAAATTGCAACCTGGTTGGACCCCTCCTTGGATGGTTCACGCGTTCCTCCGGGCCTTCCTGCCTTCTCGGCTTCGGGTGTTCGCATTGTTCCGCCCGAGCGGACGTCTCCATTCATATCCACTGCTATCACCCCCCACGCGCGTGTCCGAGTCGGAAGCCGGGCTGGCTGTTCACACCCCCTCTCCACTCTCCACTCTCCCCTCTTCCTCTTCTCCCTTCCCCCTTCTACTTGCTGGATCTCTCCGGTCTTCTCTTGAATTCGGTCTCGCATCTTGCCGCTCGTCCGGCTGACGTGACTGACTGACACACACCTCCGTCAGGACCGCAGCGCTGCCATTATCACCAAACGACACGACGCACACCTCACGCCCGAAACCTGCAACCTGCAACGTGAAACTTGTACTCTAGAGCAATCCTCCGTAGTCTCCCTAGCGCACCCAGTCCCCAGCCCCGTCCGCGCCCTCTGGGCTCACCCTCCTTGTGCATATCCCCTGTGTTCGTATTCGTACACCCATGTCGTGCTTTGACGACCGTCGATGATATATGATATCTCGCGCCTCGCATGACGCATCTTGCCGTACCCGTGTCCGTTCGTATCCTCACTTGCTATATCCATATCCATATCCATATCCGGCCCCCCTCCCGACCTCGACTTAGCCTGGATCCGCTCCTTCGTTCGCTGCTGCTCATGTTCCTGACGTTACGTGCCTACCTCTGCTGCTGTTCCTGCTCCTGCCTCCAAACTTTGCCTGCGTCACGGTTCTGACTCCACATACGAATATAGTACCACTCTTCTTACTCGCTGCTTGCTGCCTTGAACGACGCTACTCAGTGCCACTGCGATGCATATTAGTACATAATGACATTCGTTCGTTCGATCTGCGCTGCCCGCGGGAGGAGAGTCGCAAGGCCCTAGCTACCTCAGGGGGCCAATCGTCAATTGGTGGGTTATGGGTAGACTGACCGACACCGCAGACCGACGGGCGGAGGACATGGCAGACGCGACATACGCAGCGCTGAGTGCGCGCGCGGGACCCTCACACAGATGCGGCTCGCTTCCGATCGCTTCAGTTGCCGTAGGTTGGCTTACCATGCGAACTGTCACCCTATCATGCATACATACAACAAGTGATCGTGTACTTGCCGTATACGTGTGATGGGGCCGTTTGATCTGAGATGTGGGGTGTGTCCTTCGCGACATGCTGTGCAGCATTTGTGGATCCCCGGAGTGTGAACCTCAGTCGAATGAGGACTGAGTATTGCTTCCACTCAAGTGTCGACTGTGCTAACCAAGCTGCGATCCATCCGTCTGTTCTCGAGCCGCGGGATGCTCAGTGCTCAGCCAGGAGGACCATATTTGGCAAGTTGGCAAGTGCAGACGGGTGTTTCGACGAATGCATATACTCGGCCGTCAGGGCATCGGCATCATCCGCCGGCACGAGAGACACTGCCAGAGAGGCGTTAGGCTCGACGTGGTATGGGTACAATGATTGTCGAGAACATTGAATGTTGTCCTGGAGGTGCAGTGAGACTCGGGTCAGATTGGCGATAGTGGCAAAGCGTCTATCTTATCTCTGTCGTCTCCTTGCTGGTGATTGGACGGTGGAGAGCAACTTGGCAGTTACTGTCACCGCCCTGTCGTCGAGCTACCGTCTGCTTCTCATGTCTGCCACTTTTTCCGCAATGAACATATCGTCTGCCATCATGCAAAATGCTCGGGACGTGCTCATGACTCGCAAATGTACAAAGACAACTGGGGATGTCTGTATCCATCTGCAATCAAGGAATAGCGATGCGGCCAACAGTGGTGTGCATTCCCGTGCGTCGTGAACGATCACTTGCTGCAACGGCCTCCTCGACGACCATCAGCCCCGCGTTCGCACCCAACGGAGCGGGTCGCCCATAATATCAGGACGCGTGCCGTGGTCTCCGTTCCGACATGCACCCTGCTCCCCGCCCGTAGCAGCGTGCTAGTCCCCCTTTCTCCCTTTCTCGTTCGTTCGTTCTTTTCACGACTTTACGGGCATGGCTCCCCTGGTCCGGGCATTCGCGTTGAAGCGCGAGGACGCGGCTTCTTCTTCAGGTGGTGAGTACCAGCATCTCTAGCTCGGGTGGCGACGCGCGCAGCTGACGAGCGTATCTATATAGCGTCCCAAACCCGTCTCGCTACGCTCGTTAAGCGGGGATACTGAGTCCACATTTCTGTATGCAGCGCAGGCTAGCACTGCAGCTTCTTCCTCTGTTACGACTTCCCCTTCGTCCGCAAGTGCTGCTTCCTCAGCAACCCCCTCCACCTCAGACAGTAAGCCATCCAGTTCTGAGGCACCTTCTCCTGCATCGGCTTCCTCGGCTGCTCCTACCTCAAGTAAGGCGGAAAGTACTTCAGTGTCGCTTTCGACGTCGAGTGCGCCGAGCAGGACCGAGGCCCCTTCGTCGTCGTCTGCCGCGCCGAGCACTACGGATGCACCTTCCTCTTCAGCATCTTCAATCACTTCGGCAAAGCCGGTCACAAACGCTGCTTCCTCACCTTCGTCCTCAGTTGTAGTCCCTACCGCGGTCATAGTGTCTGAATCAACGTCTGCAGCTCCGTCAACATCCGCCACACCTTCGGCGTCCACTGCGGTCCCTTCGACGTCTGCTACTCCGTCGTCTTCCAAGGCTCCAGCTTCGTCCTCCTCTGCCGGTCTCATCCCGACCGCGATCGTCGGGCCCGGAGACGGAGATGATGGTAGCAGCAGCAGTGCGTGTTTGTCAATCTCCTTTTCGTGACTTCCCGAATTCATGTACGGAACCTGCGCTTCTTTTCCCGCCACAGCCTCTTCGGCTCCTGCTTCCACCTCTGAATCCCCCAAGCCGTCTTCTGCGGCACCTTCTTCCTCCGGCAAGTCTCCCGCATCGCCCGCTCCTTCAAGTTCCAGCTCGAGCGCGATACCCACCGCGTCTCCGTCTGCCACGAGCGGCGGCTTGATCCCTACTGCCATCGTGTACGTTCATCGTCTTCTTCGGGTGAATGCAGGGGCTCTGATCCTCGTACAGCGGCCCCGGGGACTCCTCTGGATCTGAGAGCGGCACGAAGTCGGTATCGCCGACGGGCAGCAAGACCGACGGTGCGGATCCAACTCCTACTGGGAATAAGACGGCCGCGGCGGACCCAACTCCCACGGGGAGCAAGTCCGGTGCATCCAGTACTCCGGCTGCTTCTGGCTCTGGCTCGCCCGCTGGCACCAGTGGCGCTGCAACGACGATTCCTACCACAGGCAACGGCGGCAGTGCAGTCAGCGGTACCAAAACGGGGAACACAGGTTCGGGCTCAGGTAACAACTCGGGCACTGGGAACGACAACGGCAACGGAAACCAGGGAACTGGTAACACGGGGGCGAACGGGAGCACTGGAGAAACTGGGAGCATTGGCAACGAGAACACGACGGCTGGGAGCAACGATGCCGGCACAACTGGTAGCGATAGTGGAACGACTGCAAATAACGCTGCCAGCAGCGGCAGCGGCACAGACGGACAGACGGCAGCAGGTGCTCAGCCCTCGGGCTCCAACAACATAGCAGGCTCCGACGCCAATGCGACACCAACAGCGTCTGGTGGTGCGACCCCGAGGTGAATGCGCTCTGTCTGCGCCTGCCGCCCCGTGTTGACGAGCCTGCCTCAGCATCACTAACGTTCAGAAGGCCGCGGCTCAGTCAGCAGCGGATAATGCACCGCAGACTGCGCCCGTGACGACGACGTTCACGAGCTTGTCGACGTTCAGCACTGCGATCTCTACCATCGCCTCCGACGGTAAGACGTCAACGGTTATCGAGGTCCGCACGAGCACGGGCGTGTTCACGTCGACGTCGTTCCCCACTGCCAGCGTCGTGTCCTCTACCGCATCGTACGTGTCTTGTCCATTGCACAGCATCCGTTTCTGACGGCTCGCTGCAGAAAGAAGAGCTCACCGGCAATGGGCGGGATCATCGGCGGCGTGCTAGGAGGCCTCATAGTCCTCGCCGCCCTCGTCTTCCTCTTCTTCCGTGTCCGCGCCCGGCGGCGCGCCGCCGCACGCGGACCGTTCATGGGCGGCGGCATCTCCTACGACAACTACGTGGCGCGCTCGCCGTCGATCGTCCCGGACTCGCCGCATTTCAGCATCAACTCCGCGATCGGGGCCCCCGTGGCCCCCGCGCCGAACATGGCGTTCGTCGGCGCGCCGGGCGCGGTGAGCAGGAGCGAGATGTTCCCGAGCTATCTCTCGACGTCGTCTGCCAGCGGGATGCCGATCAGCCCTGTGCCGAGCGACACGTCGGCATTTGGTGCGGCCGGGCCTCAGCCGTACATGCGCGAGACGATCGTGAGCACCGCGGCGTCGAGCACGGTCGTCGAGGGCGCAGGGAAGGGGCACTCGAGCCTCAGCGCGGATGCGATTTTGGATCCGTTCGTGGACCCCGTGCCATCTGTGGCCGCGAAGGACGCGAATCCGTTCGCGGACCCGGAGAGACTCGCGCCTGCTCCTGCACCCGCACCCGCACCCGCACCCGCACCCGCAAGCCAGAGGTTGTCTGTGGCCTCTGGGATCTCCACTTTCTCCGCTGATGTCCAGGTGAGTGATGATCTATCGTGGTGTGTGGGCCGGTACTCACGCAAGCCGTTTCCAGCCGGGCGAGGCTATGTGATCTTGGGGAAGTAACGGGACATTGCGACTCATATACGGACGCTGTACAACTTGCTCGTAACTCATGCATTATTTGAGCGAGCGATCTCACTCTCAACGTGCCCAGTCTGACCTCTCACGACGGTTTGCGTTGCATGGTCTCGCTTGTAGGACTATTGTTTCGAGGGACAATGTCTCTGGGAATACGCTCTCGTGGTTGATCCCTCGCAAGCTGATGACGCCAAGGAAATAATACCAGCACGGTTCTCTTCTCGCTCTCCGTAAGGGCACAGTAGGGCATACTTGTCCTCGCAGCGACGCGAGAGGCAAGGGCATCGGGAACGTGCGAGGTACAGAGCTGCTGCATAGTGGATTGGGACAAGAGAGGGAATATATGCAGAGTGTTATGGATGCAGTTTGACAGCCTGAGCGCATTCTGCTATGTGACATTGACCGCAGACCACAGAGGCAGGTTTCTGACGAGCATACTGAAGTATAACAGGTCACCGCGGGGTCAATCGTTCTCAGATGCTGGCGTCCTCCTTGGGGACCACTTCCTCCCTCATGGCTTCTCCACGATAAACTTGAGGATGGCGGGCTATCTGTATAGATGCAGTAAGTACGTCGCTACACGCCCACCCAAGCGCAGATGGCATCAAGAACTCACGAAGGACCTGACACGCTTGCCAAAGATGTACATCGGAATGGACGCAAGCCAACAGAACGCCTGGCATGCCCCAAGGATAAGGAGCGACACCTTGACGCCCCGGTCCAGGATCATGCCGTTGGCGAAGAATGTCGAGCCGTAGAGGACCATGTTCTTCGCGAAGTTGGTGATCGCGAGGATGTGCAGCGCGTTCTCGCGATGGGTGTCGAGCAGGTAAGTAACGGCGGCAGAGCCCGAGACGACCATGCTGAAGTTGAGCATGCTATGCGCGCAATCAGTGAGTCTACCGAGGGCAGTAGAGGGCAGAGACGTACGTGATGCATGCCACTGCTCCGATCCAAGGCATGTGGTGGTCGTTCCCGACAGCCCAGCCGACGTACCCGAAAACGCCAAAGAGCATGCTGACCATGAAGAGAAGGCGGAACTCTGGCTCGTATATCCCGCCGTTACGCTTGGCTATCCACACCACGCCCCAGTCGTTTAGGGGCCCAGTGACGAGCATCGCTAGAACAATGCCGACAATTCCTCCTAGGTTCGTCAAGCCCTATGTGCCACCAACGTTCAGTCTGGCGAAGATGGTCAAGAACACAAGATGCATACTATTTGTGCGGCGTTGAAGTTGTACTCCAGAGTGAAGATGGTCGCTGAGCATAGCGGGACCAGACCTGCGTAGAATGATGAGGCAGCCGCTTCCATCGCGTCAACAGGTTGCCTCACTGAGCCAGACAGTCTGCATGCCGTACGTCAGAAAGACGAACCATGTCTATCCGCGCCGTCAGCGTCTGCAACGACAGGAGTCGGGGGTTACATACCACTGGCGAGAGGATGAATGTGAACGGTCTCAAGGATATCCTCAACAGGTTGTCGTTCGTGTACGTTCCATGCCAGATCTTGAGCCCAGAGATATACCCGCGTGGCGCTTCCGGAGATTCGCGTTCGACGATCTGGATATCCGTCTCAGAGAACGACTTCTCAATGCTGTGGTGATCTGAGGTTTGCTTCTCGGTTGGCCGAATTGCCGTTTCCCGGTGGAACGTCGTCTAGTACGAACGTCATGTCACTGGTCAGTAAAGAGAAATCACCGTAGTACAGTATCACAGTTTACCTCCGGAACGAAGAAAAAGACCATGACCGTGGCGATCCCAAGGGCGATGCTGACGAACCAGAAGCCAAACTCCCAGGTCAGGTTTTGGATGACGTAGCTGCAGATCAGCGGTCCTCTGGAAACGAGCAGTGAGCTTCGCATCGGTCGTCATCAGCGAAGCACTCACAAGGTGATACCAGCCATGATAGAGAAGTTCCATATCACAGAGCGCGACCCTCTCTCATGTACGCTGTGGACTGGTCAGTAAGGGAAGGTCTCAAACTGAAGGCATGAGGCCCACTAGTATATCTGCTCCAGAGTCGAGGGGACGAGACTACGTTGCGGTCAGCCTTGAGAGGCAGTGATACCCGTCTGGACGCACGCTTGTCCCGCGGACATGCCGCAACCTTGGAAGAAACGCGATGCTCGGATCGATGCTAAGTTCGGGCTCAAGGCGCACCATATGCAAGAGATGAACATCTGTGCAACGTGATCAACAGGATTGCAGTACCCAAGACAGAGCCTCACTTACCAGAAGCGACGAAAACAAGTACACGATGCGATGCCCGAACTTGACTGCCAGCGCGTTCTGTAATACCCTGTGTCGCTCATGAGCAACGCCGATAACTCTGGCTAGGCTTGAGACGAACATGCCAATACCGAGCCCCAAGAGTAAGATGCCGAATGACGACGTGACATCGTCGACTGTGACGTTGAACTGCTTCGAGAGCAGCACGTACCCCGCGCTCACTAGCGGGGATAGCGCACCGGTGAGGCTAGTACCGAAGGATCTGCCAGCGAATGTTCAACTATTTGTTCCGCAAACATACTCGGCGGGAGGATGTCGCACAGAGTCCAGAAGCACGCTTCTTTCTTCCAGGACGGCCAGTTCAATCTATCCGTCGCGATGGTCAGTAGGTAGTATGGCGCACGAAGTGAGCAAGCAAAATGGACGTACGGGTCTCGCGGGTCGTCAGACGGTTGTGGGATGAGGATGATATGCGCGTATCTCCCGGCACCCCGCTTCAAATCCTTCGCCTCGTGGATATCGACCTCATGTCCCCGGACGACCCCGTGGTCGGACAGTAGCCCAGTTCCGGGAACACTCTCCAAGGAGTGGTCTTCTGTATCCGGGAAACTAAGCAGTGAGCACCATGAGCGTTCCAAGAATGCGCAACTCACCGAGTATCCCAAAGACCATGGTCGACTGGCGGGTATACTGGGAAACCGCAAAAGTATCGGTATTAGGAGCGAGGGTGCCCTTTATACCGTTCAGACGGGCGTCCTTCTCCGTCAGCTCTCACGCGTCTCACCTACGCTTGGCTCTTCTCTGTGGCTCATGGGACTTCTGGTTCACGAAGAAGCTTGCGGAGCAGCAGCGCCTAACGTCAACTGACCACGCTGCCCCCTAGATCGAGCGAAATAGAGAAAGTTGCTCCCAAGAACGCAAATCATGGGAAGGGTCGACGCAAGAGAAGGAGCGATGCCCACGACCGACGAATGAGAATATGGCCGGCTCAGTTGGCCCGATATAAAACAGCTTGTCGGACGTAGTAGATCGGAGGATATGCCACAATGTCGGACATTCGTCGCACGGCTATCTAGCATTGGGGGGGTCGCAGACCCATCCTCCATCGCCGAGCAGCAGTGTCTGCACGAGGCGGTCAATACTGGACATCCCAATCCGAGGACGACTCACCCGTGCTCCATAACATCAAGTCTGTCTGCATTGATGAGCCGCAGTGCGCGAATGCAACGGCGATGTAAGACGGATAACGACGTCGCTGAACAAGTCGGGGTCTTTACATGCACTTGAACGTGGCCCTGGGCACCGCCTGAAGGGAGAGTCAACGAACGCCAGGGCAGCAGTCCTACTCATCCCGGCGGCTCCTCTTATCGAGGACCACTGCGAAGTCTCGACGACGAACTGTAATACGGCGTCTTCGGGACCAAGTGTGATTGGGACGGCCGCAGCCACTGATGCAGCGCATGAGACAGACCTGGCAAGCCCAAGTAATGTGAACTAACCGGGGCTAACATCATTGAACGTTGAACTGACAAGCATACGTACCGGCGTACCACGCAGTGTCCGACTGCTATCTGTCGTCGGCTGTGATGGGATCACGACGACTGTAGCTGTTGTCGCGGGCACATCTGGCAAGCGTGGTGGATGACTGGCTATGACTGGTGGATGCAGTGAGCACCATTTGTCATCCTCGATCTCTGTTCAGGGGACGCCGGCGTACGCACGGCGAGAAGCCGAACGCTCGGGAAGCGCCACCCGAACCTCTGCGAGCTCGCCTCCTCCATGAGTCTGGAGTACAGTCGACACCCTCCTAATGCATACCCCTCATAACGCATAAATGTTGATAATGCATAGGTTTTTGGCTTTCCCGAGTTGGGGAAGGGGGAAACTGTATGCATAATGCATAATCCGTTGATAACGCATAATGCATACCAAATCTGGAGGAAAATGCATAGGATTGTTTACTTAATAAGGCAGTTTGTTGCTGATATAAGTGGCCTGGTGACACATATCTGGGGCCAATTATGGCTGATATGGTCGGCAAGCCTCCAGATATGAGGGTTTGGCTCATATTCTGCCTCCCAAAACCCGTATGGGAACCTTTCCGAACCCTTATCCAGGGCCGGCTATGCACTCCAGGTGAGCGCTTACGAGACTAACCGCTGGCGCTCATTAGGCGCTCATTCGTATAAGACATAACCTCCCATAATGCATAACTGAGGCCCTTTCCCGACAGGTATGCATTAAGAGGGTGTCGACTGTAGTATACTCATGATGACTTTACGAGGTGCTGCGTTTGCACTGCGTACGGGCGACGATGAGGATAATGGGAGCCGTTCTCCAGTATATAAGAACAGGACGTGTGTTTCTACCAGGACAATCCAAGTCAGCCCAACACGTTCCGCACACTACTCAAACGCTCACCGCTCAGCATCCTCACCCACGCACGGAAAATGTCTGAGACAATCAAAGCTGCCCAAGTCTCCTCCTGGGGCTCTCCGCCCGTATACACCGCTGTCACAGCGCCGCCCGCCCCCCTTCCCGAGTCTGGTATCGTCCAAATCCGCGTCCTCGCGGCGGGTGCGCACCAGCTCGTTCGCTCCCGCGCCGCTGGCAAGCACTACACGTCCGGACCACTCCCTCACGTCGTCGGCGTCGATGGCGTCGGATCTACCGTCCCAGGCGGCAAGCTCGTCTACTTCATCACCCTCCGGACGGGCGGCGGCTCCTTTGCTGAGGTCGTGAACGTCCCCAAGTCCTACGTCTTCGACCTCCCCGAGGGCGTGAAGCCCGAGGCGGTCGCGGCGATGGTCAACCCGGCCATGTCGAGCTGGATGGCGATCAAGACGCGAGTCGACATGACGCAGCTCCCGAAGGAGGGCTGGACCGCGCTCGTCGTGGGCGCGACGAGCGCGAGCGGAGTCATCGCCGCGGCCACGGCTCGCAAGCTCGGCGCGACGAAGGTCATCGGCGTCGCGCGCAACGCCGAGAAGCTCGCGGCGGTCCCGAACATCGACGTGCAGCTCGTCATCGCGGACCCCGTCACCTCCACCGACTTCTCCCAGCTCGGCGAAGTCGACGTTATCCTCGACTATCTGTACGGGCCGCTCGTCACGCACCTGCTGTCCACCCTTCCCCGCCAGCGTCGCCCGCTGCAGTACGTCCAGATTGGCACGGTCACGGGCCCTGACATCGCGCTGCCTGGTGCTGCGCTGAGGAGCAAGAACCTGACCATCCGCGGGGCTGGTCCCGGAGCATGGGGCTTTGACGAGCTCAACGACGAGCTCCCGGAGATGTTGTCCTTCGTCGCTGAGACGGAGCCGCCGAAGTTGAAGGTGGAGAAGATGAGTGACATTGAGAAGGTGTGGGGAGAAAAGGTGCAGGATGGGGAGAGGCTTGTCTTCACCCCTTGAGACAGCGCATGATACCATGCTCCGGATCGCTCTGTAGTTTCCCGTGTACAATGTATCGCGTTTCCAATGACTCGATGACTTTCAAGCTCCAGTTGACCACCCTCGTTCTCGTTGTCCTCCTCCACTCTACGTTGGTAAATCAGGAAAAGACACGAATGACCTTCATTTGAGTATCTCCGAAGTTCAAGCATTTCGAGCTATCCGAGGTGAGGATCTCGGAGAGGCAGAGGAGGTTCAGGCAAGGTTGAAACGAAGGATGCTGGGTGGAGGAACTCGACTCCAAGTCGCGCGCGCTCGACGCGTCTCCGGCTGCCGGCGGGCGTCTGCCATACACCTGTGGCGGCGACGAGTTCACTGTCAGTCTTGGTCCCAACCCTCGTCATCCACTCACCATCCTCATCCTGCTGTTTGCGTGACGTCTTGCCGTCTCATGCCTGAGCAAGATGCAAGCAATTGAAGATAGCCTGAAGTCCTTGCTCGCGACGCTACCCGCACGTCCGCTCGAGAAACAGTCTCTCGACGCGCTCGTGGAACGCACACTGTCGCAGACGCAAGCCAACGCGAACCCGGAGAGTTGGAAGACCAGATGGGAGTACGTGCTGAGGAAAGAGGTTTTTGACCTGGCCGTGAGTACACAAGCCCTTCCATCGGTGCCTAGGAGGGGGTCGGACTGACGGTATTGCAGGCGACAGAGGGGAAGGCCCTCAAGGACCCGAAGACGGATTACTACGAGCAGCTCAGCGATATGCTCGACATCATCCTCACCTTTACCGAGCACGGTCAGCTTGTTCGTATATGCTCATGCTGATCTACGTCTTCTCACTGCCGACCCACCTCCAGACGCATGCGACCAGGTGTTTCCCTTCACCGTCCTGCAAGACCTGCTTGAGACACAAACCATTGCCTCCTGCTCGCACATCTTCTCCTGGATTGAGGCGCGCGCCGATCGGCTCACGAAGGACATGGTCCCGCAGAAGGGCAAGGCCCTCGTCCTCCTCCGCACGCTCAACGATCTTCTCCGCCGGCTCTCCAACACGGGTGCGACGACCATGTTCTGCGGGCGCATCCTCACATTCCTCAGCCGTGTCTTCCCGCTTGGGGAGCGCAGCGGGGTGAACTTGAGGGGTGAGTATGGACCTATGTGGGATGGGCCTGTGACGAAGGATATGGAGAAGGAGAATGCGACGGAGAAGTCTGAAGATGAGAAGGACAAGATGGACGTGGACGAAGTGAAGGAGGAGGATGCCACGAACGCCGCGGCGGAGAAGCAGCGCAAGGAGAAGGAGGGTACGTATGTCGCCTCTTCGTTCGCATGCCGCGTACTGAGCCCACACAGACTTTTATTACACGTTCTGGTCACTCCAGCTACCCTTCTCGCGCCCTTCGCTCTTTGCGGAACCGCGGACCTTTGCTGAGTTCAAGGATGCGGTGGCTAAGGTTTTGCCTGTCATCAAGGAGGCCACCGCGAAAGACCGCGCACTTATGGGCAGCAAGTCCAACCATGCTTCTGCCGCCTCGTCGGGCCCTTTAAAGCGAAAGCGCGAACAAGGCTCGGCGGAGAACTCGGCGAAGAGCGAGTACTACTTCGCGAAGTACCTCACCAGTCCGGAATTGCTTGATCTCGAGGTACGCAATTCGTGCAACCCTGCATGCGATTGACTAAGGAAACCACAGATTGCGGACACGCATTTCAGACGGCAGTTCCTGTTCCAACTACTAATACTCCTCCACCACTTGCTCACGTTCACGAAGGCCGCCAAGTCGACATGGTCCACGCCGCGTAACCGCTCCCTGCAGATCGACTTCACGCTCGAAGCCGCAGACGCACAGTGGGTCCAGGAGACCATCACCCGCGCGACAGAGGAGCTGCGCCAGACCGCCCCGAACGGACGTGCATTCGCCGAGACGGTGCAGGTCATCCTGGAGCGCGAGAAGAACTGGGTCCGGTGGAAGAACGAGCTGTGCACGCCGTTCGACCGCGAGCCATGGAGCGAGGAGATCGAGGTCAACGGGGAGAAGCGCAAGGTAGGCCTAGAGGCGGCGACAGAGGAGGTGCGCAAGAAGATGCGGATGGACCCCGAGCCGTGGCCGCACCGGTACGGCAGCGCACCGTTGACGGAGATCTGGGAGATGGGCTACCGGGACTTGTACGACCTGCAGCATCCCTTCCAGTGAGTCCTGCCTGCAATTGTTCGTCATCCCGTACTAACTGTGTCTCCATCAGCAGGCCTGGAGACGTCAGGGACTTCGTGCGAAGATTAAGCAGGAGGATGCCCGCATCGAGATGCGCAAGAAGATGCTCACCAAGCAGGCCGAACGGATCGCCCAGGCCCGCGCAAAGGCTGCCGCGCTCAAGGAGGGGGCAACTGGCCCTGGCCTCCCCGCCGCCGCGAACACCGCTCCAGCCAGCCCGGCACCACCTGTAGTGCCCAGCTCTACATCGTCATCATCACAGGACGGCATCAAGGCGCCAGGTACGCCGACGCCGCTTCACCCGTCGCTGCCCGCGAAGCCTGGAACGACACCCGTGCCCGGCGAGAGCGCAGCAGCGTCACCTGCTCGTGTCTCCACGCCCATCCCACCGCCGGCTGCACCAGCCACTCCTACGCCGGCGCCTGCCCCTGCACCAGAACCGGCACCCATCGTGCTGCCTCCAGACGAGCAGATCATGAAATACGAGGAGGTACGTATCTCGTCAGCATTTGTCCGCACACTGGTCGGAGTTGCTAACGCGTATGATGATCGCAGAACAAGCATCGGTGGGCCTGGCTTGCGCTCCGGATGGCCCGGGACCAGTATTTGCAACACTTCGGGAGGATCGGCACGGGGGACGTGGTTGCGCTCGCGCAGGAGATCGACAAGGAGAAGGAGAGGGCTGCCGCGGAGGCTGCGAGCGCGGCGGCACAGGCGTCCGCGAGTCCTGCGGCTCCGGCAGGGGCCACAGAGCTCCCCCCTGCTGTTTCGCTCGACGGTTCGAAGGCCACGGTTGCCAAGCCGGGGGGTACGGCGAATGGCGACGGTGCGAACGGACAGAAGGACGCGGAAGGTGATGTGAAGATGGAGGAGCGATAACCTAGCGGCGCAGCGGGTGGGTACCGTGCGGGACTCCCGAGCTGCTGTTCGTAGTGTGTCTACCAACGTATTAGTAGGAGGCGTTTTGCAAGCTTCCTTCGAGCTTGACGTCCTCATATGCTCGGACAGCGTACACGCTTATACCGGGCACTACCATACCCGCTTTCAAGGAGGTGAGCCCGGCGATGGCCTCATTGTAAGGTTAGCAACCGCGGATGGCGGGGAAACTGCTTCAGGCTTCCACGAGAACCCCTTCCTGTCTTATTACTCGATATTCTACCGAACGTCACTTACATCTTGCTATGTCAATGAGATGCATGGAACGTCAACGGATCCGGCGTGGCTGAGTTTATAACCCTGTATACCTGGTCTCGTACCCAGACGGTCGGTTATAATCCGCACCCCACCACAGCGAGGTACGAGACCAGCAGGTACTTGCGAAAGAGCATATCGATGGTTACATATCACTACAGAAGTTCATCGGCGGGGTCGCGGCGGTAGCAGGAGCTACCGTGCACTGATTGGTCAAGTAGGATGCTGCACCATATGGACCTGTGGTGTTGCGGCCGGTAGACGTCGGGACCAGCTGGCCACTGTGACGACATTCTGGCCGCCGTCCGGGGCGAGTTGGGCCTCGTCCAGCAACCTGCCTGCATATTGAAGCTAAAATCCGACGAGCAGGCTCAGCAAATCAGCAAAAGCTGGCGAGACCGTCTAGATGTGCCGTCGACCACGCAGGCGCACAAAATGGAGCTGGGATGGACTTGAGAGCAGATGGAGGTGTGAGTTCGCGCCGGGCGGTGGGCGGACCGCGATCAGTATTAGAGCGAGATCTGTACTCGCGATCTTGACAAACGGACCGACTCGCCCAAATCGATAAATAGTCCTCCCCGCGCGAGGCCTGGCTTCCTCCAACTGCCCTCTCGCCGCCTCACTACCCTCCCACTACTACAGAACAGCTATGTCCGAGCCTCTCAAAGTCTGTCTCGCACATGCTCTGCTCGCGCGACCTCCCCGTCCTGACCCCTGAGCTGTACAGCGTGTCCTCGTCACCGGCGGCGCAGGTTACATCGGTGCGCACGCGTTCCTATGTTTTGCCTGCAGGCGAACCCGTGTCTGACCAGAACTCGTCGCATCTCCTCCATCTCCTCGTCGCGGATCTCGTACCCTCACGCGATCGCTCGCGTACCTCTCTCGGCCTCTGCTCGGACTTCCCGCAACCCACAGGCTCGCACGTCATCTTCGCGCTCCAGCAGACGCGGAGGTACAAGGTTATCTCGGTCGACAACCACCACAACTCCAGTCCGAAGGCTCTCGAGCGTGTTGCCCAGATCGCGCGCGACGCCCTCCCCGCAAATGCGTCAGAACAAGACAAGGACAGCGCGGAGATCGACGTCTTCACGGCGGACCTCACCCAGCGGGACCAGATCCGTAAAGTCTTTGAGAAGTATGGCAAGGGTGGCATCTGGGGCGTCGTTCACATCGCGGTACGTGTTCCTCTCTCAGCAATCTTTCGCGTGAGGTTGCTCAAGGGACGGATCGTGCACCTAGGCTTACAAGGCCGTCGGCGAGTCCACGGAGATCCCCCTGACCTACTACGAAAACAACGTCGCCGCGACGGTCTTCCTCCTTCAGGTCGCATCCGAGTTCGACTGCACGCGTATCGTCTATTCCTCTAGTGCGACCGTCTACGGCACGCCCCCGGTTATCCCCATCCCTGAGACGACCCGTCTGGAGGCACACAGTCCGTACGGAAAGACCAAAGTTATGTGCGAGACGATCATCTCAGATCTCTGCGCCGGTATGTTCCCGCTCCCTCTCCTCTCACGCTAGTTCGACAGACACTAACATAGCATCCTGCCACAGCTGAACCGCAGCGCTTCCGCGGCCTGTCATTACGTTACTTCAAGTATGTCTGTCATGCTCAGATTCATTGATGTGCCGTTCGTACTAATGCTGCTGGATGTCTAAAGCCCTGCCGGCGCGCACCCGTCTGGCCTCATTGGTGAGGCCCCAATTGGCCGCCCCGGAAACCTCTTCCCCCTCCTGGCCGCAATTGCTGTTGGCCGCCAACCGAACGACCTGAAGGTCTTCGGCAACGACTACCCCACCCCGTACGTCTGCAGTCCTGCCTGTTTCTCATCGCACGTACTCACCCTTGCATTCACAGCGACGGCACATGTGTGCGTGACTACCTCCACGTCCTCGACCTGGCAAAGGGCCACCTGCTCGCGCTCGACGCACTCGCGCCCGAGTCGAAGGTCTTCGACGACTGCCCGACGGAGGCGCGGTACAAGGCATACAACCTCGGCCGCGGAAAGGGCATGAGCGTCCTCCAGATCGTCGAGGCCATGCGCAAGGCCACCGGCTTCGACTTTAAGTACGAGATCGTCGGCCGCAGGTGCGTACTTGCTCCTTCTCTATCCTTCTCTCTCGTCCTCCTTTTGCTAGCGACTGACGATGCGCGGACAGGCGGGGTGACGTGCCCGACCTGACTGCCGATCCGTCCCTTGCGGAGAAGCAGCTCGGGTTCAAGGCAGAGCAGGACCTCGAGACGATGTGCAGGGATCTGTGGAATTGGCAGACGAAGAACCCCAAGGGGTACGACAGCGACTAAATGGTCGCAAGTGCTGCCACGCGCGGCGCATAGTGTAAGCTAATACCGCGGCTGCCCCAAAGGGCGCCCCGAGAAGAAGTACGGACCTCGGTGCTATATGTAATCTCAGAGACTGTGTTATCATCGTAATAGCCATATACCGATCCCGAGCGATGTGTGCGACTGCGTAGACTTACACGTGCGGTACCAGTAGAGGACGATGCGTAGACGCAATGTAGACGTATATACGATATGTCCCGTAGCGACAGTTTGAAGTGTTGTTGCGCCAGCGAATAATGCATGATGCTGCGTTCCTTCCGTTTGGGCAGGACCAGTGCCGTACAGTATCAACTGTGTGTCCTACGTGCGCGCGTCGGGTGTTGCATGTCCACGTAGGGAGGGATGTGTGGGATGTATGCTGCTCCGATGTGAGCATGACGCGGAACCTTCGGTAGTAACTCGTACTCACCCGAACTTGCCCATAACCCATCTGCCTCCCAGCCGACGCGATCACGAACATCTCAGCATCTCTTCGCCGTTCTGGGGACAGTGCCAGTGGAAACCACGCATACATGATCGCTCGGGATCCTGCACAGAAGATGAGCATCGTAAAGGAGACACAAGGGCGGCATGGCTAGATTACCCACTGCGAAGCGTAGACCCGCCATCCCGCAAGGTCCCATGGATATGCAGAGCCAAGGAATCCACCACCACCACTACTTCTCCGACGGCTCGCCCTCGCCCTCACCTCTGCCTGGCACCACGACAGCCACGAGCTCCTCCTCCTCGACCACAACCGCTGCCGCTGTCTCCACCACCTCCCCTTCTTCCTGCCCGGCCCCGGTCCGTGCCTCCAGATCGCTCAGCAGGTCATCAAGGCTGTCCATAATCCCGTCCAGCCGCTCCTCCATCCCGTCCGCGAGGCCTTCCGCCGCCTCAAGCCTGCGCAGGAGCTCGACCACATCTTCGCCCTCGCCCGAGTCTGAAGAGCCGGTGCCTGAGAGAAGTTGCGTGAGGAGCGCGATGTCGGCTTCCAGACCAGAGGATGGCTTTGGTGGTGTGCCGCTGGGTTTGGAGGGCGCGTTTGAGGTAGGAGCGGACATGGTGAAGGTTAAAGACGGGCGCAAGGCGTCGTGCCGGGTACGGGTTAAGGACTCCTATTCGGGGGTTCGGGCCGGGAGTAGACGCCAATCCCCTTCGGAGGTTCGGCATCGTCTACCCTCGTCTACCTGCAGTGGTACCTACCATATCGACCGTTACCAGGACATGTGCATGCAAGTATCGTTTTTCGGACGTACATATGGCGCGGTTTAGAGAACATTTTCCCCATGATGCATGAGTACTGACTGTGGTTACTTGTGAACATCACTTGACAGCCCGGATCAGCTCATGCAGTAAAGAGCTGGTGACATGGGTCGGTGGCGTAGTTGGTTATCGCATCTGTCTAACACACAGAAGGTCCTCAGTTCGAACCTGGGCCGACTCATGATGGCTACTTCTTGGGTATTTCTTTTGTACCGTTTATCGGGATCGTGGCGTTGTTTATCTCATCAGAGGGACTTAAGAGTAGACGTAACCTCAACGGTTGCCAGAATCTATAACTAATGGCGCAGCGGGGGGGGTCCCACGTGGCAGCCATGTGCGCTGTTGCCGCCGAGCTTGCGAGGCGCTCTGGGTGCTGGGCCGAGCTTGCGAGGCCTCCGAGTTGGACTGTCTTACGCCGAGTTCCGCTCGGCGTCCCGCTGTCAACGCCGTAAGTGGATGACTTCCCATAAGGTTTACGGACGTCAGGACGTCCGTAAATGCCTAGATCTGACTGAGATTCAAACTCAGCTGATGTTATTGGAGTCCGCAAATGCAGCAGGCGCCCAAACTCTAGAAGGGGGGGTCGACCCCCCTTTCTAAACTGCAAAGCGTCCGTAGCTTATGTAATCTTTCCTTGTAAGGCTTCGTTTCGCGCTCCGACTCGATCTGGGATCTTGTCCGAAGCGCTCACGTCCGCGTCGCGCGTCGCGTTGCGCTCTCCTAGGCTCTCTTCTCTCCCTCATATCGTATTCATCTTGTAACTACTCGCTCACTGCTCATCTTGTGTATCCTCTGCTCTTCTCGCTTTGCTTCTATGGACGGATTTCAAGGCCCCAGCTCGCAGCAAGCCTCTTGGCAGGACCAGGCCAATGGCCGCTGGCATGGGAATCAGGCTTCAGGCTCTCAGCAAGACGTACGTATATCATCCTTATTCTGTCTATCAAAGCTACGCTGACCATCATAACAGTATGCAGGGCCTGAGAGGTCGACAGGCACCCCATTTTCTGTGCAGCAGCCAGGCGCTCAGCTGCCCAACGGCGGTCCCAGCGCGCAGGGTGCCCCGCCTTTCCCTCCACATGGTGTGCCACCCTTCCCTCCCTTCCCTTCCACCTTCTCCTTCCATTATCCGCCCCCTGGGTTCCAACCTCCCTCGCAATCCACACCTCCGCCGGCACCGTCGCCGGCCCCTCCATCCTCCGCTTGGTACGAGAGGTTCTACCCCCCCGAGTCTCCCGCACCCTTGAGTCCAGAACCCGAACTCGAGCCTCGTGCAACCGAAGCCCCCGCGTCGTCGTCCGATCAGAGCAAGAAGCGGACGGCGGCGGAGCCGCTGAAGCCGTCGAAGAAGATGAGAATGGAGTCGAAGGCGAAGGCGAAGGCGGGCAAGGGCAAGGGTAGAGCACGACAGGCAAAGGATGGGGATGGGGCGGCTGGTCCTGCGAAGGCAAAGGCATCCGGGCACAGCGGGCGTGCGCCGGGCGCGCAGAACTACATCAAGCAGGACTTCAAGGGCCTCTTCAAGATCCTCAAGAAGAAGAAGCCGCTGGGCCCTAGGGGATGGGAGAAGTGTGGGCGCAAGTTCAACAGATGGGCCGAGAGACACGGTCGTCCTCCACGGGCGGCAAAGGCTCTGCGGACAAAGTTCGAACAGGTGAGTGTGTTCTCCCGTTGTCCGCAGCGTGTGCGTTGCTGCAGGGGTCGTTCCCATGCAGCGCGTCCTCGTACTGCATGCAATCGCTAACTGCATTTCGTCGTGCAGCTTGTGAACACTCCAAAGCCAACCGGTGAAGCCAAGGTTCCATGGCATATCAAGAAGGCCTGGAAGATCAACAGCCTCATCGAGGCGAAGGTCTGCTTGCGCGAGGTCAATGACAACAAGAAGATCAACCGCGACTCGGAGTCTGCCGACTCTGAGTCTGAGTCTGATTCGGACTCGGACTCGGACTCGGACTCGGACTTGGACTCGGACGACTCTAGCTCCAGCTCCGACGACGACGACTCTAGCATCGACGAGGCTGGGGACGAGGACGACTCCGGGATTGAGGTGATCGACACTCCGCCAAAGTTGTCCAAGACTTCGAGTGCTTCATCCTCGTCCAAGGCACCTCACGCAGCAAGTACATCCGCGAAGTCGATCGCCGCCACACGCCGTGCCCAGACCGCACAATACATGAGCTCCATCGCCACCGCTCTCGATCCAGCTCACCGCAAGGCTCAGAGTGAAGCCCGCTTTGCGCAGAAGCTCGTTCAGGGTGAGCTCGATTCTTTGAGGCAAGAGAAGCGCGACCTCGAGGCACGGAACCGCCAGCTCGAGGACCGTGTCTTCCAGCTGCAGCTGCAGCTAGAGCAGCGGGGCATGGAACTGGCCCGTCTCCAGGCCCGCCTCGAGATGCAAGATCTTCTGCGCACTTCCCATCGTCGATCTCGCTACGATGACTATTCACCCCGCACCCCCCCGAACCGCCATCACTCATACCGCACCGTCTCCCCTCGTTCCCCTTGGTTTGACTATAGTCCACGGATGTGCAGCCCTTCACCCCAGACTCCTAGTCGCTCGCAGCGTACAGAGTCAGGTGCGAGCGGGCTCGACGCTCTGGCCTCTGTTGCGTCAAGTTCATCACATGTGTAAGGATATACTCTCGTGCATATCTCTTATGCTTCTTCCCCATCTTCCCTTGTCGCTTTCAAGTTTGGTGAAGCTTTACCATTACTGTCCTTACTGTCCCATCTGTCGTCTTAGAGCCTCCTAATGTAACTTGTACATAGTACTCTCGAGAGTCGATTAATGCTGCTTTGATGTGGATATTTCTTATGATACTGTACATAGTTTGAATTCATGAACATAGTTGATTTCATATTGTATGCCTTGTGATTGAACTACATCCAAGTTACTCTTGAGCTACACGATGGAACCGAGAGACCCGATCACGGCGACGGATCTCACCAAAGAGCACATTCTCGAAGTCGTCCCATATATCTGCATCCTCCGCATCCTTCCAGATCCGCATGTAGACATTCCGGATCTCCGAGATCCCCACCCGCTCTGCACGCAGGTTGACCGAACGTACGCAGACCTCGAGAAGCTCTGAACGGCCCTCCGCATCATTGATATCGAGTGGAAGTCGGAGTCGTCCAAAGCCTGCGCGCAATTGCCGCATGCCCCATTCAGCTGTTTGCCGATAGGACAGCAGCTGGCGGTCTCGGGCGAGCAGGGCCTCACGCTCGGCTGGATCCCGTGGCAGAACCGCATTAGCCTTCATCGGGGCTTGGATGCGCCCTGCGATGCTTCTTGTTCCTCGTGGAAATGCAGTATCAGCGACCAAGTAGTACCCCTCAGGTGTCTGGCAGCGAAGCAGCTCATACACTGGACGGGCAACCTTGGCATCATGCCAGCTGCCTGGAGCGTTGAGAACTGCCTCCTTGACTAAACCTGCCACCAACAATTAATATGAGTTACTGCTAAAATGTGCGAAAAATAACAGGACAAACCGCGCGGTGAGAAGACAAGCACACAGCTTGTATAGTGGCCATGCAACCACCCATTGTATGTTCCATTCTCAATCTCTGGATCGTCGGATGCGGCAGTAAGGAGATTGAGCCCATCTACACTCCCAATCGCTCCCCTCAGCAAGGGATGCCGTGCACGGATGAGTGCGTTGTCCTCTGCACACTCATCCTCATCCTTCCACCATACGATGCTGCTGGCTGGGATCTGTTTAAGCACCTCCAGCAGGATCTTGAGAGCCCATGAGCGGTAGCGGCTGATGGTCGAGGGGACGAGAGCAAATATTTGCTGGAGAGCGGTGTCGGGCATAGCTGAGGAAAGATAGTGGTAGATGAGACCTAGAGCTCCAGCTGCATCCAATGACCGGCGTCCAAGACGAGAGAGTCCATCAGGATTAGCGTCGGGGCGAGGGATAGGATGGTCGTTCCATGCGCGGGCAAAGCCCTGATCGAGGATGTAGTGGAAGGTCTCGACATCGATGCCCATGGTGGTGATGTACGCGCGGTCGTCGCGGCTCTTGTACAGAGCTTGCCACGGTGTGTCGCTGCGGGGGTTGGGCGGAAGCTGGGGACGGCGCAGGTACCGCCTGCTGGGCTGACGGCGCTCAGCGCGGGCTATCCGTGCTTCTTCCGCACTTGCGAAGGCCACAGCGAGGCCTGCAAGCGCGATCATCTCGTACTCCGCGTCTTCTTCCTCCTCAGAGGTGTCGTCGTATGCGAGGGATGCGAGAGGCATGGTGTCGAGACGGCAGGAGCAAAGGTGCGCGGAGGGCCGGCGAGGTCGCGCGCGAGCCATTTGATGGAGCGTCCGTAAACTACGTCACGCATGTTGACCATCCTTATGGATACGGATAACGCGTCCGTAAATATATTTCAAACTCCGACGGTTGAATTTACGGACATCCTGACGTCCGTAAACCTTATGGGAAGTCATCCAGTGTTACGCAGAGTCCTGATCAAAGATAGGGAGCCCAAAGAAAATTTGAGCAACCATGCCTTATTATGTACTGACTTATGATGGGTTGATCACAAGTACTTACTTACCCAGACTTACTTATCCCCGGCTGATCAGTAACTAATCGGTCACAGTGCGCATCATTGACGGGTTCTAATGCCCTTCAACTCTGCAAGTCCTGCCACATTGACCGCCCTTCACCAAGTGGTATTAAGTATACCGACCCCCTACTTACTCAGCTTGCCTCAAGCATTCAAGGTCTAGGTGAAATCATGATCCTTGAAGTGTTCAAAGGCTCACGGGGGCAGCTACGGGGCTTACTGCCAACGAATTCACTAAGTTCCCTTCAATGAAATAGATACTTATTGCACACTGAGCCGCAGGCGAAGCAACGTAACGATGAGCCGAAGGCTCACGCGCCACGGGGCAAAGCCACGGGTGGAAAACTAGTACTCACTGAGGGCGGAGGTTGGACAACCTCAGTCCTGTGCTGTGCCGCTGCGCAACATGAGGTCTGGTGTTCGTGTAGTCATCGGACGCTGCAGTCCCTGTACATGCCAGCATATCAGCTACTGCTGCTTCAGATCGGCGCGTGTCCTGTGAATGCGAACATGTATGTACCCATGGAGACCTCGACGTGAACTACTAGGAACTACTGGTACTTACATAGACGAGACTTGCCCTGACTTGCGATCCACACTAATTGGCGCTCAGTACACAACCGCCTTGATCTAGTACCACCACCTTCTCCTCCTCTGCCCCTCGTTATTTCTACCTCTGTCTTACGGAGCGCATGAATCATCGATAAACTGGACACACACATACTCGCTAGCTCGCGCGTCTTCCCCGACCGTCCAAGATGCAGTCTTTACGAACCCGCAAGCCCTCTGAGTCGCGGCCGAAGGGCGCGCAACGCCAGGGGACGATGCGAAAGCCCAATCCCGCTGTGCGCGACCCGGAGCGGCGAGCCACACGCGTCGGCGAGAAGATGAAGAAGCGGATGTCTATGCGTTACGCAGACATCTCCGCCCCGACCGACGCACTGGTCCCTGACGTGCCTTCGTTACCGATTGGAATGCGCGTGGGGCAATATAGACAACAGAGTCAAGACGAACAGACAATCACCGAGGAGCCCAAGGAGGATCCAACGGCTGCTGAGCTGAAGCTGTTGGATAAGGACGACTTTGATCCGGATGCTTGTGCGTATGCTTGCTCTTGTGGTCGCGATAATGCTGCATGTCTGAGGCAGACATCAAGCTGAAGCTCGCGAATTCGACTGAGTCTGAGCTCAGATCACTGCAGTCATCGTTGCAGAGTCAGAAGGACGGCGTTGCAGTTGACCTGCAGCGGAACGTATTCAAGAAGTTGGTCGTCTGGCTTTTGGCGCAGTGACTACGTATCTGACATCTGTGTTTCAGCTACGCAGAATTCATGCTCGTTTCGAAGGAGGTGAGCACCTTGGAGAACGAAATGCTGGAGTTCAAGGAGTCCCTTGCGGAGTGGAAAGGCATGCCATCACTGCTACACATTGACGACTCTGCTTCTGTTGCTGGTACGTCGTATTTCCCGCTGCATCGCCTGCGTCTCAGCTACACACGTCAAACGTAGAGCGTCGCCGGAACGTTCGCTCGTCGGTCGCGGATCTACGCGTACTGTACGCGAACCAGATGCAGAACTTGCACATGCAAATCGAAGGCTCCTCCAAGTTTGTCCCCACGACGCCCGGAAGGCATATCGTCACTGAAATCGATAACGTGGTCGCACTGAACCCGGCTACATACAAGGTCGACCATTCGGTAAGGTTCGTGCTACTTGACGACGCCGTCCTGGTCGCGCGGAAGAGGAAGCGGCGGAACAATGCGGAGAGCGACAAGCTTGTGGCGGAGAAGTGTTGGCCGCTGAACGAGATGCTCGTCCTAGACACAAAGGATTCCCCGAGTGCGTTGCTCTACCGTTTCATCTGACCATCACCTTGGCTGACCTCTGCTACCCACAGGCATGACGAATGTATTCAAGATTAGACATGGCAAGGAGACGCACGTATACCGGACTGAAATATCCGCGGACAAGAAGAACCTGCTCTCGCAGTTTCGTTCTGTCGCAGAGGAGCTTGCCGCGAAGAAACGCAAGGAGCGAGAGGGGGAACATCAACGGCGCAAGAGCTTGTGGATGGGTGACGTGAGTGACATACCGTACTCGCCTCCCCTAGACTGACCACCGGTCAAGCGAGGCTCGATGGCTTTCCCAGGGGACAGTATCCCCGGAATGCCACCTATGCCGGACTGGATGACCGACCTCGCAAGCAAAGCTGGCGAACTCGGCGCGAGTGCGAAGGAGAAGGCGGAGCGCGACGCACGCTGGATAGGCGACTGGTCCGACGAGCTCACCGTCGCGATTGCGCTACGCGAGTGGGACAAGGCTGTCGCGCTTGTCGAGGAGGGCGAGGGCAAGCTCGCGGTGATGCCCCCGCTCGCGGCGAAGTTGACTCCGCTCAAGGCGTCGCTCACAGCCGCACTCTTGCAGAGCCTTTCTGTGCCGTCGAACCGCAAGAGCACCGTTGTCAGCCTCATCGGCCTGCTGGTCAGGCTCAAGGCTGGTGCTGCAGCGAGGAGCACGTTCCTTGCTGCGCGTGCAGATGTGATCAAGAAGTGCGTCCGGAAGATCGCGTTCGAAGGACACATAGGCTCGTACATAGGCGACCTGGCGACCGTCGTGTTCACGGGGATAAAGCATACCGCGGACTGGTTCCTCGCTAGTTTCAGAGAGAACGAGGTTGCAAGTAGTGAGTCATGTCTCTTTATTTGCACGGTTGGTCGATGCTAACGGCGTCACAGGCTTCGTGGAATGGGCGAAATCTCAGATAGAGCTATACGCGGAGATGTTCCGGAAACAGGTGTTCAGCTCCGACGTGGATTCGCGCACCATCGACGAGGCGATACAAATCACCCACGTCCAGAGCAAGAAGCTCCTCGAAGAGTTCGGCATCGACTTCCGTTTTCTCCTCGATAGTCTCCTCGTCGAGAAGCCCAAAGAGAACACTCGCCCGCCGACATATCGCGCGCACGCCGATCGCACTGTCGACCCAATCCATACGCCTGCGTCAACCCCCGTACGCTCCCGCTCTCCAGCCCCTTCCTCTGCCTCGACGCCTTCTCGATCGCGTACTCCCGTTCCTGCCGTACCACCGGTACCGTCTTCTGCAGCTCTCCCTGTTCCGGCAATGCCCGCGCTTGCAGTCCCGACGCCGCTTTCCGCTTCTCCTGGCAGATCTCCGCCGTCAATGCGACTGCGTTCACCGGTGCCCCCACCTCGAACCGCGAGCCAGGCGTCCTACAGGAGCCAAACGCCGACGAATGACCTGAGCAACAGCTCGAGTCGGTCCGTGCGCGGTAGCCCTGCACCTCCTCCACCGCGCTCGAGGGATCGTCCTGGCAGCTCTGCAGGGCAGCGGCCGCAGGGTTTGGAGCCATTGCGGCGACAGGGTGGCATGTTCTGAGATCGGACGTGGCTTGTGCTCATGAAAGCTCGCAGTCACAGATCTCTGTATTTCTACGCATAACTTATTTTGTTTGGAGGAATGAGGTTGTGATCGTGTGCCCCGGTGTGCCCTTCGTCTCATCCGATGTCCCAGTGCTTCATAGTAAGCCTGTGATTGCCCTGCATATGACAACTTCACTGACGTGCGCGCATAGATGAACAGTGGGATACCTGGTTTCATCACGGCAGATGTGTCGACCCCAAGCTATGCTCGGGACCAGTATATGCACGAGCGTCCTCCGGATCCCGGTGCAGGCCCTCAATCGTGTGGCTCCGACCGCGCGTTCTATATCTGTGCGCCAGACAAGCCATGTCCAGAATCATTAGCGTTCGACGTATGCTATCGCCTCTCGCCCGGACTATGATTGGATTTCATGAGAGTAAGCTTCTGTTTCTTGCTCAAGGGACAAACTGGCCGTGATCACTTGACAGGGGGGACGGTTCCGCAGGGCTTCCACTGCAGTCAGAAGTCCCATGAGCTGCCCAGAGAAGGTGAGAAGCGCGAAGGGCTCCCGTAAAGCACGCGGCTCGTATAAAACACTCTCGCTCTCAGTGCACGCTCGCGGTTACAGACCCCCACTCGATTATCCATGACTTTCGGGATACTTGGCGAGTTTCACGCTTGGGTCGTTCGCATTCTAGAGTTTGACCTTTTCTGCAGAAGACCACTCCCTCGAGAAGATCCCCGGCACCGGGTTGTTGTCTGACCAAGGGATAATCCACGGACATGAGGTCAACATCGATGCGGCGAAGGACTTGAAACGGGGAACTGGAAAGCATTCGCATGTCGTTCTCATCCCGCAGCCGTCCGACGACCCTCGCGACCCGTAAGCAACATACCTCTCGCTTCGAGTCTTCCTGCCTTCATTGCTCGTGCTGACCGCCGGACACGTAGCTTGAACTGGCCAACCTGGAAGAAGGAAGCATGTTTCTGGACCCTGTGCGTATCCTCTCCATGCTGGATCCGACCCGAGCTGCCTATCTGCAACTGAGCCACAGAGTGTTCGCTGCGAGCCTGGATGGTGCGCTATCGCCGATGGTGGGCCCGGGCTACGTGCTCCTCGCGAAGCAGTTCAACGTCTCGGTCGACGACGTGACATCCTCGTTCGGCTTCATCCTCCTCGGATTAGGCATATTCATGTACGTCTTGGCATCCTCTCTGGACGGCTGCTGTGCCGGACATCTTCGTCAGGTTGGCGCAGAACGCTCTGGCTGTGAAGTTCGGCCATCGCATCGTCTACTTGCTGTCTGTATCCCTGGTGAGCCGAGCCCGTGGTCCGCCGAGAGGCTTGACGTTGCTTATCTGCCCATGTGTATTCCGTACAGATGTTCATCTCATGCATCTGGTGCGCCCTGAGCCCCAACCTGGCCTCAATCAGGGCTTCGCGCCTCTTTCAAGGTTTTGGCATGTCCGCACTCCAAAGGTGCGTCCGACGGCGTTGACTACTCGTCCGCCGACTGACCGGCTGAACCTCACACTAGCCTCGTCGCCTCGACGTTGGAACAGATATACCAGTGAGTCGGACTCCAAGTGTACAATTGCGAACCTCCATACGATGCCGCCCCCGGTTCGCAGTGTGCATGAGCGGGGCTCGCGCTCTGTTATATGGAGTTTCTCCATCATGGCGGGCATCACCCTGTAAGCCCTCCTCGGAAGATGCAATGTATCCGTGCGAGACTGACCGCTAGACTCTCCGATTTTCCGCTCGTCCCTTTCCCAGGGGCCCGCTCATCTGCAGCTACGTGATCCAGAACCTGTCCTGGGAGTTCGGCTTCTGGTTCGTCAGTATCCCCCTCGGGATGGCGGTCATCATGGTTTTCTTTTTTGTGCCCGAGGTGAGTTACGTTCATCCCACACGCATGGTACTTTCTGTTGATTCGTGTGTGCAGACCACGTTCGACCGGCAGGAGGCCATCAGGCTACAAAGGAAGCGAAGCAGAGACCGGAGTAGCCTGGAGAAGTCCGAAGTTTCTGGACCCGAGGTGGATGTCGAGAGCGTCGACGGTCGCGCCTCTTCGCCGCCTAGCTACGTCTCGCAGCTGAAGATCTGGCACGGGTCGTTCACGGACGAGAGTATCTTCAAATTGTTCTTGAGACCGTTGCCGTTCTTGCTGTCACCTGTGGTAAGTCAGTTCAGAGCAATGCATAGGGCGTACAGGCCGCTTCAACTGACGTATGGGAACCAGACCTGGTTCCTCTTCCTCTCGCACGGGCTGCAAACTGTGTGGCTCAGTAAGTCACAAGCGACATGCAGACTCGCTGAACGCTCACTTGCGAGCAGGTCTGGTGCCCCTATGCTCGTCCACCATCTTCACGCTAGAGTACGATTTCGACGCAGCACAGATAGTGCGTACCTCCTTCTCGTCTTCCTCAGATCAGATGGCACCACTCTGACATCCGACACCCCCAGGGCCTAACGAACCTCGGAGGCATCGTCGGCATCGTCCTAGCCATGCTCGTCACCGGGCCTCTGAACGACTGGGGCGTCGTCTGGATGTCCAAGCGCAACCGCGGGATCTACGAGCCCGAGTTCCGCCTCCTCTTCATGATCAGCATGCTCTTCGGGGTCTTCGGATACGTCGGCTGGGCAGTCGGGAACGACCACCACATGCCCTGGATCGGCGCGGTCGCCTGCATCACGTACGGCCCCCCATGCCATACTACTATGTACCCTCCTAGCCCTTCTCTGACGCACGCCTCACAGCATGGTGAACTTCAGCATGGTCGTCTCCGGCTCCGCGGCGGTGACGTACCTGCTCGACACGCACCGCGCCAACGCGCTGCACATCTTCGCGCTCAGCAACTTTGGGAAGAACATGGTCCTCTACGCGTCCACGTTCTTCGCGAACGGCATGGTCCTCAGCCGCGGCGTCAAGGTCTCGCTCCTCATCCTCGGCGCGTGCCAGGCCGTCTGCTGGCTCGCGTCCGTGCCGATGTACGTCTTTGGGAAGCGCGTCAGGGCGTTCGTGAGTGCTCTTCTTTCCGAGACTGGGTTCTTGTGCCAACGCCTTTTGGTGGCTAGAGCTGATGAGAGTTGGGCAGATCGCACGACATCCGGAGCTGTTTCGAGGGGATCTGCCTACGGAGGATTAGTCAATGGTAGTGCGGCGTCCCATGCGCTGACGAAGAGAAGCTGTATAATCTTGTATTAGTACGTGAAGTGTATGGGCCTCCCGCGGCTCGGAGCGTGTGATACTGCTGGACAACGGCAACTAGGGGTTAGTGGGACGAAGTACGGCCTGCGTACCTGGGGCACGTCAGAGCACGTCGTACGTTCGGAGAGGCTATATGCGCACGATGGACAGACAGGCGAGCAAAGTAATGCGATAGCGCAACATAGATGTACATATGTGCTTCTGCAGATGTTCTCTTCCTCTTTCAACATGAACATGCTCACGCAAGGCTATGATCAAGCGAATCAGCCTCGAGATCCCACTTCCGCTAGAGCACGCACGCACCTGACGATGGCCTCAATCTCGAACAGCGCATCGAGCGGAAGCCGCGCGACCTGGACAGCCGACCGCGCAGGCTTGTGCTCGCCAAAGAACTCGGCGTAGATCGCGTTCACGGGCTTGAAGTCGTCCATGGAGTGCAAGAAGACCTACGCGATCATCAGCGTCCATCGCCTCACTCACCCCACGCACACGGGACATGATGTCGCAGATTCGTGTGAAGAGGCGTAGGGACGCACCGTGGTCTTGACGACCTTCCCGACCTCGCTCCCGCCCGCCTCGATGACCGCCTTCATGTTCTTGAGGGCCTGACGCGCCTGCGCCTCGACGCCTCCCTCGACCTTGAAATCCCGACCGACCAGTTTCAGCTTCAGAGTGCGCACCCAGCACGGTGCCAGCAGCACGAAGAACTCACGAGCTTCCCCGTAGACGGGTCCAGGCCGAGCGAGCCAGAGCAGAAGAGCAGGTCGCCGACGCGGACCGCCTGGGTGTACGGGCCAACCGCGGCGGGTGCGTCTGCGCGTATTCAGTCAGCATGTGTAGGCTCCGGAACCAGAACGGTGGCTCGGGAAAGCTCACTGGAGGTGGAGACGAGAGAAAGAGACGGGTGGGTCGTGACGGAGCTCATCGTGCGTGCGCTGCTGCGAGGGTAGGAGGAGGAGGAGAGAACGGGGATGGCTCTGCTGCCTAAATGTGCACGGGCGGTGGACGCGGAGAGACGGAAGAGCGAGACGGAAAGAAGGCGGGTCGTCGACGCGCTCTGCAGCATCCTCGAGCTTGCATACGCCTTCGACTCGCACACAGAGTCAGGAGGTGGGTTGTCTCGTATAGGCGACCGGTTAGCGCGACAGCTGCGTTGTGCGCGTCCGTCGGGCTTATGACTGCGTTCGACTCCCTGCAAGAGAACCTCTTTCTGCCCAACACTTGCATGCCTGTGCGCATGCGCAAGTGAAGTCCGTACGTACTCAAACATATGCCACCCATCTAGATACAGCACCCCAGCGTCCGAACGCGTCGTCCGTCAAAGACCTACACCCCAACACCACCCGCCCACTCCTTCACCTCGATCCGGTCCCCGACACGCACAACACCCTCCCCACCAACGACCGCGTTGCACCCAAAGCACGCCTTGTTCTTCCGCGCCGGGTCCTTCCCCGCCCGGAACTTCATCAGCACCTTGTACGGCACCGCCGCGTCGCGCACCCCGGTCGCCGTATCGACGTTCGGCAGCTGCGTGTGCGAGTGAACAGGTCAGGCTCAAGCTCAAGCAGTGCACAAACCCACAATCGACGTACGAGACAGCGAGTGCACTTCGACACTAGGGAGAACGTGCGGGTCTCATCTGACCCCTCCGTGGGCTCGACGGGTCGGATGACGATCTGCCGCCACATGTCCTCCGCGAAGGGCACGCCCGAGCCTTTGAGGACGATGTTCGGGCGGAATCTGGGCAGGCGGCTCGGTCAATGTCGTCGCGATCACGTCAACGCGCACGCACCTTTCGATGTTGACCCCGCCGTCGCGCCACCGCTCGCGGTCGATCCCGCCAATCCGCCCCTGGGGACTCTCATCCTGCGCGAACCGACTGACGACGCGCCCAACCTCCTCCAGGCTCTCCTCGCTCGCGACGAGGAACGGGTACCCGTCCTGGAACACGGCCGACGCCTTGAGGTCCGGGAACGCCAACGTCGGCCCGCATGGGCGCACCCGCGGGCCCTTCATCACGAGGTGGACCGCGCGGCCGAAGTAGTCTGAGAGGATCTCGGAGGGGGAGCGGCTCCCTGGGTCCAGCGAGGCGCAGACGTAGCCTTCGATCACGTATACGCCGAACATAGTGCAGTCTTCAACGCTGCGCGTGGGACTACCGTCAGCGACGCGTCAGGACACAAAGAGGTGGGTGAGTGTGACGTACACGGGCCAGTCAGACAGGATGTCCTGTGTGGGGTACAGAGGGACGGAGAAGGACTCGCAGCCAGAGTCCTCTGGGAACGAAACGACCAACCTCCCGCCGTACGGCGAGGCGGAGTCAACCTCTATGCGCGGCGTGATGAGGACCATCTATCTCAGTGGGATGAGGGCACATAGGATACATGGGCAGCCACGAGAAGCGTACCTTGCCTACTTCTCTAGCGGTGATGATAGCGTGCGACCCTGCCTCTATGATGCACCATCTTCTATCATTCTGTCAAAGGCGACACAGTTAACCCATCGAATCTAGACCTGGATATTACCCCTACTGAAAAGTAGGAAAGTCCGCCAGAGTGTGACACAATGTGCGAGTTACCATACTGCCCTGCCATGGCTTGTCGCCGTCTGTAGTATCCGCCGGCCAGCGCGCCTTATGCACTGCTGTGGTTGCAAACCGCTCCATGTCCCTATCGAAGCCTCGAACGCCCGCGTCGCTCACAGAGGTCGGACCTCCGACGTCTTCGACCTCGCGCTCGGTTTCGAGCTCGACTGCTTAAACCCTGCCCGAGCCACTTTCCACTGGACATGAACGCGCAAAACTGATAGGAGAAAGCCGAGAGCGCACGCCTGTCCAGCAGCCATGACTAAGGGTCGAAGATGACTCGGGCGTGCGTTTGAGACGCACATGCGTAGAGCCCCTGTACACAGGAAGAGGGGGAGGAGGAGATGGAGAAGGACATACCTCCAGACCTTCAGGCGAGTACCGCGACTCGGTGACAGACGTCCCGCGGCAGCTCTGCACAGAACATGTGAAGCTTCAGCAGACAGGCCAAGCACCACCACGGTGAGCACACGCACCTTGATAGGGTGCACGAGGATCTTCGACACCCGCGTGTCGCCAATGTCGAACGGCACGGTGATCTCGCGCTCGAACGTGTACGCGTTTGCGACCCCGCCCTTCAGTGTCAAGTCGTCCTTCAGCAGCTCCGGCGGGCACCGAGCTCGTCCGTTAACAACCCCAGCCCCAGCCCCTTTCCGAGCGTTCGACGTCCTCCTCGACCATTTCCACAACCATCCAGCGAGCGAGAGCACCAGAACAGCGAGGGACCATGAGAGCGTCGACGGCGAGGCCTGAGCGTGCCAATGTTGGACGGCGCGGTCGAAGAAGGGAACTGCCATGGCCGGGATGTCCGCACGGGCGAATCCAGTCGGGATGGGCGCCTCCTGCGAGGTGCCTGTATGGGCGTCAAGGGCACCGGAAGCTGCCGCGGGCATACTCGACGCTCAGGCACGTCCGCTGACATCATCGTAGCCTTCGTGAGGCAACGACAGACGACTCTACTATAATCCACACAATGATCAGTAGCTCAAATTCACTTCAAAGTCAATCTATTCCCGGGTGAGCGTTACTTATGCTGCAACTCTGCACACCAGGCGTGAGACGATAAGGACGAGGGTCAGACATATGTCATAGTGACGCAGAGTCCCCACCACACACAACTGCTGGATCTCTCCTCTCCGCCCACGTCGTTGCTGGAGACTTGCTGCTGCTGCTCTATGATTAGCGTCCCTGTATGTCTTACAGAAGACTATATATGCCTCTGCCGCCGTAGCTGGTGGCTCCAACTTGCTTGGCTCCATCTCAGACTCTTCCTCGCTACCGCATTCAACGTTACCACCATGCCTCTCCCACTTTCCTACAAGACTGACCAGGCCAAGAAGCTCCGGCAGCTGATGCAAGAAAGTAAGTACCGCATGCACAACATGAACACACACCCAACATCATCTCATCATCTCTGACGGACCTCCCTATGTACGCGCCGCCGCAGAGGACTGCATCATCTGCCCCGGAGTCTTCGACGGCATCTCCGCGCACATCGCCAACGCCGCCGCCTTCGACGCGCTCTACCTCGCCGGCAGCGGCGCCTCGGGCTCCGTCATCGGCGAGCCCGACCTCTCCGTGATCACCGTCAACGAGCTCGCAGACACCGCGCGCATGATCGTCGGCGTCTCCGACGCGCCCGTCATCGCCGACGCCGACACCGGCTTCGGGGGCCCGCTGAACGTCGCGCGCACCATCGCGCTGTACGAGGCCGCGGGCGTCGCAGGGTGCCACATCGAGGACCAGACGTTCCCGAAGCGCTGCGGACAGCTCACGGGTAAGGACGTGGTGGATATGGAGACGTACCTCGAGCGGATCGTGGCAGCCGTGAAGGCGAGGCAGAACCCGGACTTTATCATCATCGCACGCACGGACGCCCGCAATGCGACCACGTTTGGAGGGGAGAAGGCGGGCGAGGAGGCGTTCCAGGAAGGTGTCAAGAGGTGCGCGGGTTTCACTTCGTGATGTTCGCTCACGAGGCTGAAGACCTGGACAGGCTGAAGGCTGCGCTGGATGCGGGAGCGGACGTCGCTTTCATGGAAAGCCCCCGAACGATGGAGGAGGCTGAACGTCTCGTGAAGGCACTCGCACCTCATCCGGTTATGATCAACGTCCTCCCCAACGGCTTGACGGGCAACTACACAGTGCAGGACTGCAAGCGGCTTGGTTTCAAGCTCGCGATCTACCCCTGCACAGGTTTCAGTACGTACTCGGCGATGCACAGACGTGTGACGGGAAACTCACCGGCCCTTCCAGTCCCTGCCGCCATCGCGATGGAGAGGTCATACAAGGCGCTGAGAGACAAGGGGACCGACCTCGATCACTGTGAGAACTGGCAGATCAAGGACTTCTTCGAGGTGAGTCGACGCCGTATCCCGTCTATGCGCATCCCACCCATTGCTGCTCTTCATCCAGCGTGTTGGTCTCAAATCCTCGTGGGAGTTCGACCGCGAAGTCGCAGAGAACACGAAGTCCAATGTTAACCCGAAGAAGTACGAGCAGATGCAAGGCCACGACCTCTTCTGAGCCGCTCTCGTTGTGTACCTTGCTCGTGTTTGCTCGTGGTTGGCCTATGTTGGCTGGTGCTCCGGACAGTGACTCTTCTTGACCTTGGACATACCACATGTACGATGATAGCACAAAGATGTACTTGTATGCGTGTACTTCCGAACGCTGTATGATGTTACACCTGCGAGACTTCTCTTGCTCTATTCTCCCCACCTGTCGGCCATCGCGAACGAAGGACCATCTATGCGGTGCGGAGAATGAGGTGCACCCCGCTGTCCGTGCTGACAACGTCGCTGATCTCGCCAACTCTGAGTGCGTACGTCGCCTCCTCGAAAGGCTTCTGCATCTGGCCCTGTAGCACGTAGTCAGCCTCGGGGCGGCCAGAAAACGGGAGTATCAGGGCATGCGAACGCACCGGTTTGAAGAACCCCAGGTCGCCGCCGTTGGAGTGCGATGAGCAGTCGCTGTACTTGGACGCGAGCTCTGCGAACTTCTCCGGGTCGCCGTTGATCTCCGACGCGTATCCTTTGAGCATCTCGATCGCCTCCTCCTTCGACCGCGTGATGTTCGCCTAGGCACGACGTAGACAGTGTCAGGTCCAAGTCGAGGTCGCACACGCAGGTAAGGGAGAAGAGATTGTGGTGTGGGAAGAGTGGACGGGGAGGGGTAGGGCTTGGGTGGAGAACAGACATAGACTGGACACTCGGACGCACCTCCTTCCAGCTGCTCGGCCGCCTGCTCCCCCGATGCTTGACCAGCAGGTGGCTCGCGCGCACCTGCGCCGGGCGGTCCGAGTTCAGGAGATACTGCTTCGCACCCGGCAGCGACGCAATCTGGTCTTGCGTGAGACCCGGGGGTGCTTCCCACATCGACTCGCGGGTCTCGGTGTTGTAGAAGTAGGGCACACCGCGCGAGGACGAGATCCGGACTTCCCAAGATGACTGTTACGTTCGTTTCAGCATCATGTACTGAGTCCAAACGTCGTGGGGCGATGCATACCATAGTTGCGGGTTGAGAGGATGGGCGAGTGAAGGGGATGGGCTTGGTTCGTCCGGAGAGATGATGGTGGTCGATTGGAGGTTGAACTCGATCAACCACGTCATCACTGTCAGTCCGGTTCGGGTAATCTAAGCGCTGCTCGTCCCCGGCCCAATCACCCTCAACTTCCCTTTGTTCAAGGACTGCATACGACCTATTGCGACTCTTGTACGTGTCTTATTGATCTAAAGGACGTAGCCTGACATACTGATGAACCTGATGAAACTTCGCGCGGCAAGATGGATTCGGATTTGTCGTCCCCTGGAACAAGTTGAATGCCGTTTCATGTTCAACCTACGTACATGCAGATCGTCTACCTTGAACGTTTGAACATCGAGCATTACAATCCATACGTGCACACCCGATTCGCTAAGTCTACTACCCGTCCTCTCTGGATCTAGGCTTGTCAAGCAGAGCTAGTCCGAGTTTCACCAGGGCTCCGAGTCCGAGGACCAGCTGTCCGTCCTCGGATCGACACCTCTGCCCTTTTCACAGTGGGAATCGTCTCCAGGATACGGTGCGTCCACCATTGCACATGCAAGTTTTCCAGGTACGGTGCCTTGGTTGACGCGAGAGGAAACCCGACTTCGTCGACGCCAAGCGTCAGGGAGAATGTCTCTGCTCCTGAATGCGTGAATGCCCGTATGACGTTGTCCTGTCCGATATGAGTCAGTGCTGACTGTAGAAACGCAGTTATGTTCACTGACCATGATTCTCTGCAAGATGCCCGCTACGTCTCCCACAATGCTGGTCCGAGGCAACGGCGATAGCACGACGGTGACCTTGACCGAGTTTACCGAGCACTGTGTCTTGTGCATCACGCCGTACAACGACGCTGAGAGCCTGTCCACACCACGCCGGTGCGAAAGAAGCGTGATCTCCAGCGCCGTCGGACAAACGTCCAAGAGGACGTCGGCCAACGGATCCATCTCCATGGAAGTCGGTTCCGAATCGTGGAAATACTTTCCGATATCATGCAGCACCAGTCGGCGCACTCTCGGGCACGATAGTCCCAGCGTCCAAACGCTCATGACGCTTCCGCTGACCTCGTCGAGGGAGTCCCAGCTGGAATCGGCGGGCTTGTTGGACTGGCGCTGGATGCTTCTCTGTTTGTGATCCAACTGGCGGTCGCCGTGTGCCGTAGAGTTGGAGAAGTGCCAGTAACTGAAACGCTCCGAATCGACCTCGACGGCCAGAGAGGATAGCTTGGGCCACGCTGGACAGTATGGGGTGATATCTATGCTGCTCGTGGTGTCAACGACGAGAGTCAGCCTCGAAAGTTCCGGGAATTTCTTGGTCAATTATATATTGGAGTATGACATATTCATCCACGAAAGCGTGAGATGCTAGCAAAATCAGTCGTGTCAGTCATGTTTCGCCATATGGACGCCTAGAGGAGGGCTTACGCGCAGAGGCCTTTCGAAGTTCGCTAGCAAGATGATTGAATAATTCTGCAACCTCGGCCTAATGTCAAGTCTTTGAGGCGTGGAAGTGCAGCGATGTCCCGCCGCAAAGCGCTCAAGATGAGCCAGTCGTCGGCGTGTGGGATGGATAGCCTCGATAGGTTGATAAATTTGGGCATGAGGTCGACGAGAGAAGCAACATATGGAACGATGTCGATGGAGAGGTCCTTCACCGTGACGTAACGTGCCCTGGGATTGTCTTCCTTCGTGCAGAAAGCCACAAAGGAGGATAGCTGCGCGCAAGTTTCGATCTTGATCTCTGTTGACGCTAGAAGTTTGCCGCCTTCGCGATAGAGATCGCGAGACAACATCATCATTGTTACGACTGTGGAACGACTTGACGCCCCAGCAGTATAGGGGCGGAAAGTGGTGAGCGCAGCCTCCATGATGGCGTACAGGACATCGTTGTTCAACGAAGGGAGCCTGCTCACGTTGAGTTATCAACCGGCCGTGACAGCAAAATTGAGCAGATATTCTCACATCTTAGGAAGTCGACAGAGCAGCGAGATAGAGGAAGGAAGAAGGAGGAAGAGGGGAGTTCAAGTTGCGTCTGCCAACCCCGGAAGGCTGTGCTTAAGTGTATTCACACTGGACATGACTCGGCCTGACTCGGCCGTCCGTCACGGGTTTACCGGTCATGCCGGATAACCACAGACGACTGCATACTAATAGCAAATAGCAAAGCTGTTGCACAAGAAACCTCACCAAGAATCATCCTACAATCCAGGAGCAACCTCGTATCCCGGGTCTTCGTCCAAGTCGATGCACGCGCGCACCCATTGATCCCCAGTGGAAAATGACTCCGGCAAGAGACGCCACGAACAGCCAAAGTCCGCCGTGGCTTTCCGTGACAGACCGTACCGGAAAAAACAGCATATGGCAGATCGCTCGCAACGCGCATCCGCCAGAATCCGACACTTGCCAGAACGGCCGCAATCCACGCTGTCTGCCCTGGTACGCCGCTGCACGCTCGTGTATGCCGATCAGTGTATTGACCGTCCTCGGCTTACGGTGGCAGATAACATGTCCGAGGTTTGCCCGCAGAAGCGCCAACCCGCCCTCGCTGCCCGCCCTCGCTGCCTGCCCTCGCTGCCCGCCCTCGCTGCTCTCGCTGCCCGCCCTCTCCGTCCGCCTGCTCCGCTCTCACCGCCCGCCGCTCGCGTTCACACTCACCTCTCAATTCGCCGCCACTCTGGACCCGGTTCTCGTCGCTGCTGATCTTCCCCTCGCAGAGGCCGCTGGAGCCTGTAGTCCTGTCCTGTACAAGTAGATACTCAATAGAAGTATGTGTTGGATGTGCATCATAGAGACATACCTTATACAAATCAGTTCTTGCCCTGCGCATAGTATCTCTGGACAAGTTTCATCGTGGTTAGCGACTGATGAGGGACCGTTGGGGTGAGATATGATAACGCGTACCTTTTTCTCGACGTCCGAGAGTGCATTCCATGCCTCGATGACATCCGGAATCGTCTCGGTGCCTGGCCTGTCCGCGGCGAACAGTTCCCTAGAGACAATCTGGTTAGCGCAGTATACAGAACCAAGTCGATCATTGACTCACATTCCTTTGTACTCCTGCGCACGGGTGATCGAGTTGAGCAAATGCAAAGGAAAACGGACAGATTTAGAACATACCATGACGACGGTGGCAGGCGTGAGCTTCTCGAGGGCCTTCCAAACGACGTCGTACTCCTGGGTGGTCGCATTCGGGTGGCCCTTCTTGTACACATAAGCATACATGTTCCTGGCAGCAACCAGAAACTCGTTAGTCATTGGGGAACACTTTCGGTGGGGAGATGCGTACCGGGCTGTGCGGTTCTTCGAGACGCGCATCTTGGTCGGCTTCTTCTTGCTGGTGTTAGAATCCGCGGCCTGGCGCGAGTCCGAAGGGCTGCTGGTCTTGGGAGCCGCCGTCATCTTGATCCCTGCTAGGAGGTCTGGCAGCGGGACGGCATCTTCCTTTCGGAAGCGGGAGCTAGCAGATAACAGATAGAGGTCAGCGTGAGACAGAGTCTGGAACCGCTGTACTCACAGAGGATTGCCGACGATGTATGCTTGATTGGAACCGCTTTCTTCCGTGGGTGCGGGAGTGGTTGTCACCACGGGTGGTGCGTTCACATGAGCCGGCCATTTCGGGGCAGCCGGCCTCGCGACAACATCGGTGTGGGAGCCTGTGAGGCTGGGCTGTGGGAGAGCGGCCATGTTAGCCCTGGGCGCGGCATCCTGGAACGGACTGGGGGCACGAGAAGAATTGGCGGAGGACTCTGGAGACGGAACCCAGACAGATGTGGTACTGTCAGCGGGGCCGTGATCGGTGACGATGCCAGACAGATGAGAACCAGACAAGCCAGGCACAGAGGGAGAACGAGTAAGAGACTGTGAGTGAGTCGCCACAGAGCTTGCCACAGAGAGACCTAGAGGTAAGGAGCAAAGAACAGGTTCTGATCGCGAGGCGATATCGAGCGGAGTCTGAGCTGGAATAGCGGACTCCGAGGCTGTAGAAGCGGTGCCAGAAGTCACAGAGGTACTGTCGGACTGCTTCGACCCTTCTGGAAGCTGCGGAGCGGGCGTTCCTTCAGGCGATATGGTGTACAAGCTGTGGTGGTTATCTGACGTCGCACCGGGCGCATGGCGAGCCAATATCATGTTATGTTAGTGCGCGGGCAACCTCGGTGGATTCACGCACCTGAGGCCGGGGTTGTCTTGGCACGCTTCAACGAGTGCTTGCGAGCCAGCGGGGAATCCACCTGTGATGCCGCTCGCTTGATCGTCTTGGTTTTCTCCTTGCTGCGATCACGAAGAACGTCTGGGTAGACGCGCTTGCCAAACTCGTCGAACTTCCAGCCATTCTCGCTATCCATGAAGCCAGGCCAGTGCGCGCAGAGCTCAGTCTTGATGTAGTCGTAAGCGACACTGCCCAGGGCTTTCCAAGTGGGTGCAGCGAGTCCCTCTTCGTTGCAGCTAAGGACGGCTCGCTTCAGGGCAGCGCGGAGGTCACAGTAGGCGGCGTAGGAGAGAGTGGTGCCGTCGCGGGTTTCCAGGTAGCGAGGGGTCTTCTTCTTCTTGGACTTGTTGTCGTCGTCCTCGTCCTCGTCGTCGCCATCGTCCTCGTCGCTGTCGCCCAAGTTCTTGACACCACGTGGCCCGTACGGCTGGTAGTCAGCATACTTGTAGAACTTCATCTTGCCATGCAGCGCCTGGTCGTAGGGCACCGGAGCAACCTTGGCGGCACGCAGCGTCTGGGGAACAAGCATGCCATTGGGGAGCAGCTCCGGGTGGGCGGTTGCGAGAAGCTTGAAGGCATTTCTGAGGGCGTAATGATATCAGTGGGACTGATGTAAATGTATCTTGCAATGAGCGCGATGAGATATCGCATATATGCCACATGAGCATGACTATATGCGCAAGAAAGAATGCACATAGGCGTGTGGACGCGTTGGAGTGGTGCACATAGACCAGCACAAATGTGATACACTTACTGGATTGACTTCTCTGACCCTTCAATCCTCGCCTTCTCCAACTCCAGCTCCTGCACGCGCGCCTTGAGATACTCATTCTCCTGCATAGTCTTCGTGAATATGTGGCGGGGAACTGTCACCGATGTCGGTCCAATATTCTGGTGGGGCCATCGGGTGAGTAGGCAGAGACGGAGAGAAATATATCCATGTGTGCTTACCGGGGACGGGCCCAAAAATGTATGTCCTTCGACATTGAAGGACGGCATACCCACGCGATGCTCGAACGTCGCACTAGCGGAGAGCATGCTAGGGGTCTTGAGGTCCGGCGCAAAGAAAGACATGTCGCTGAGGTGACTGCCACTTGACGACGAGCTCGGAGTCTCTTGCATTTGACTCGGACCCAGCCCAGGACCACTAGAGTAGCTCCGTTGACAGTTAGGGCCAGGCGTCTCAGGTGGGTTCATGGAGGCAATCAGAGCATTGAGTTCAGCATCAGAAATGTCGTCCATGTTGGCAGGCTGCATGTTGGATGAGACTATGATGGCGGTCGCTGGAAAGGGACAGTTGGTCGGATTAGGAAGTCGAGGCGCTCGTGGCTCCCTGGTTCTCCGCAGGTTCCCATATGGGTTCAGCTCATACTACCACCACGACAAGCAAACTGCGACATGTCCTCCGTGCCCACGGATGGTGCAAGAACGAGCTCTCGGGCCTCAAAGTCACCTGCAGGGAGAGCAGATGATCGCAGCTACTCTCTTTCTTTGAGTGGTACACCTACTTCGGAAGTTCCATCCTGCGTCGAGCGATTCATGAATATCAGTTCCCCCGCCACACCGCTGACCCCGGGGTATGTATTCGCATATAATGTGCAGCCAGTACATTCCTCTGAATGTGCATATAGTCAGCTCCAGATGGACGGGCCGCGCGGTTCTCACAGCTCCGACAACCTCCTACACGCATACCACAATTATACCCTTCCTCGCATCATCGGGCCTCCACAGCTTGACGAGAGCCTGGAGGATGTCCTCGACTCGCAATCAGCAACCTTCGTCCGCTCGCATTTCCGCAAGTTTGCAAAGACCGCTGCCCGCAGCGCCGTGCTGCTGAGCCAAGAGGAGATCTCGATCGCGGACATTCGCTCAGCGTTCCTCTCGCTCTCAGAGGGTCTAGACAGATTACGGGGTGTCATGGGACAGCTTCCGTGCGATGATAAGAACTGGATAGGCTCTCCGTAAGTCCTTCTGATGGAATTATCCCCACAAACACCGCTGATATTCTCACCGACTCAGGTCATCTGCACGTCTGCCGCCCCTCGACATCATATCCTCCCTTGTCGACTATCGGTCTAGTCCCGCGCTGTCTCACCTGCCGAACATTCCTGTGCCTCTCACGCCCCTCGGGATTACTCCCTCGCTTGTCGACTATCAATCCAGTCCCATTTCCGCTTCACAGGGCTCATCGCTCAATTGTTCTGACCTGCCGACGATACCTGGGTACAACCGCTATTCGGAGTGGCTTGATGATGAAGCGACCCTCTCAACCTACCCCGAAGACGCTCTCCCAGTCTTCCCCTTGACCGTCTGCCATCTACCTGTCAGTACCGACACCCTCATCGTGCCTACGTCCGATCCTCTCGAACTGGAGTACCCGTATATGTACCAACTCTCCGCAGACGACAATCCTCTCATTGTGCCCTTGTCTTGTGTTGAAGAGCTCGATTTACGTTACCGGTGGGAGCCCTCGCTCGAGCAGAAGTTTCACAATTCGTAATCAGAGAGAATTTGTCAGATACAGCTTTGCAATGTAGCACTCTAGTTACTCGTCAATGTCCATCTCCGGGTCCCGGCTCCCTAGCGCTAGTGCATAGCCCATCTTCTCCATCACAAAATACTTCCGCCCAGCGTGCAAATGACGATGATCGTTCTTGTACTCGTCCAAAGTGATAACCTTGTCCGGTATCATCCCCACGACTGCCCGAATAGACTTAATATTAATGACACGGATCGCCTCGTCGCCGCGATGCTCCATCAGCTCGATTGTCTTGGACGATTTCTGGTAGAGCAGCGCGTCGCGTGGGGCGAAGACCGAGACAATGGCGACGGGCTGTCGAGCGCGGCGTGTGATACAGAAGTACTGGACTTCTCCGACGTGGATATTCCCATCGCTATCTACGAACTGACATACCCCCATCAGCTTTCTGATGAATATCTGCCGCATGTCGGATTAACAACATACCTTCACGCACCGGGCCATCCGCAGCCGACAAAGCGGCTTCTGACACTCCTTCCATGCAGATCGGGCCACCTGGTTGTTTGGAAGTCGAACGCGTGCCCAGCGGCGCACCTTGAGAGTGAACTCGTCTCGTGTCCGACCGTTAAGAGCGTCCGGGTCGACCTCTGAATAGTACACATGGAAGGCCGCGCTCTCAGCAGGTGTACAAGGAGAGGCATGACGTTGCAGGGCTCTGAGTAGATCGTAGTCGTCTCCGAGAGCCATGGCACCTCGCGGTAGGCGGCGGGGATCTTGATGACGATCCAGCGAAGGGAGTAGTGCCATGAGTGCCTGAATACCAACCTCCCGTGCCACCACCGCAGAGAGGTTTGCGAAGGGGTTCGAGTGCTGCTTGACTTGAGGAAAGAGAATCCCGAACTCGCGCTCCATAGGGAACTGTGTGCGACAGACCAGGGAGCCCTTGGCCACGACTTGATCGGGAGCGTGCCACATCTTGTGAATAACTGGACGGACGACATGCAGCTTGTCAGGGTCCCGGCCATAGTAGATGTCCTCGAACTCCACAGTCGCCTCATCCAAGAGCCTGCGAGCCTCGACAAGATCGGCTGACGAGATGGTATACGCACTGAGCAGGCGAACAGCACGGACAGTCTTGCACAGTTGTGACCAGTGCTTCTCCGGAAGGTGTTTACGAAGCATGTTGGGTCCGTAGCCGAAGAGGTAGTTCTGCTTCTCGATGGCTTTGAAACCGCTGTTCATTTTGAGCGCGATATTTCGGGGTGCGCGGTCGAAGAAACCTGGGAGGAACGGGCGTGCCCACTCTACCTCAACGCCGTGACGGTCCCAAACCTCGTCCTGAAGGACGGCGCAGTCCCATGTTTTCGGGTCGGACTGTGTGCTGCCAGTGATTGTTCCGCGCCAGAGATCGAGCATGAGGTCGAAGTAGTTAATAGCACTCGTGTGCATCCAGTCCATTGAGAAACAGAGAGGAAGGGGGACGATACGGGACAGTCCGGACCACAAGCTGGGCTTTGTGAGACCCGTGCCCTTCCGGATCTTGATGTACCGATTCTCATTCTCAGCTCCTAGCAGAAGCCGGAGATTGCGCTCATAGATCTGAGATGACGGCAGAGGGATCTCACCGAGCTGGATGTCGCGATGATCAGAGCCCCGAGGGACATTCCCAAGCGGCTTCTTGAGCACGGGGTAGTAGTGTGGACAGCCTCGCTTGTGTCGCCCTGGCAAGCCGCAGTAGGTTACGCACCCAAGGGCGCCGTGGTGGCCAACCATTCCCTCCATGAGAGCCATTGCAGGTCCGTCAGCTAGAGGGCCCGGAAGGAAAGGGCGTGAGACACGGAACGTGCGCGAATGTGCGTTCCAGACCTTGAGTCCTTGGTTCATGAGAGCGGACACATGGTAGAGGCCGGTGAAAATAAAAGAGTCCAGGTTCTGGGGGTGTTTGGGACCAGGAATGACCGCGCCAGGCATGACGAAACGCCTCTTGAAACGCCTGTCCGGGCTGAGGTTCTCGATGATCCAGATATATATCCAACAGTCGGACGTCTTGTTCCGGTATAGCTGGGCGCCATCAATCGAGAAGACCAGAACAACGTCGTCAGGACCAATGGTGCCACTGGCGAACGCCTCCATGAGCTCCGAGCCAGAATAAACATCAGTGTATTCCGGCGGCGAGGAGCCGGCGGGGGTGCGAGCGATGAGAGCCTGCGCAGCTCGATAGAGATACTCCATATCCTGGGCAACCTCGGGAGTGCGCATCAAGCACTGTAGGCCTGGTTCAGCGACCTTTTCACCTAGCTGTTCTTGGTGAATTATCGTTGATTGTGAACTTGTCACATGGATAGATAACACCGGATTTGAGCGTCTCGAAAGATCACTAAGTGGTGAATTCATGTATATAGTGAGCACGATTTTGAAATAACTTACTATGTTTTTGCAGCCTGTATGAGCGGTTCTGGGGTCCTGGCATATTTATCAGGGTGAATTAATGGGTGTTCAGACTATGATTGCAGGTACTAAATATATTCATTGTGCAGTAATACGACTACAGTACTAGAGTACACGCATACAGATGGCATAAGGGAGGCTGCATGTACAATCCTCCACAGCGGCCGATAGCCCGGACGAAAGCCTCGATGTGCCCATGTGCCCAAGAGTGAAATGATGTACTCACCAATGGCCAATGTGCATCCTATACATCACCATTTTGACCTGCGCGGGCAAGACGAGCTCAGCTAGCCGTAGTCCCAGTATGAAGCACCCTCGCCAGCCCCAAGTATGTAGCATGGACAAGCGAGAGCAGTTCCCCCTAGATACCTAGAACAGAGCCATAGCCAAGTGAGCCCCCAGAGAAAGTAACTAGAAAGCCGCAAGTGACCAGACGTGGAACCCAAGAGCAACCCAAGAGAGAGGGAAGAGAGAGGGACATGAGGGAAGAGGACAAGTCGCCAGAAGGCGCAGAGACGACGGTTGTGAGGGAGGAAGCGCCGGGGTCGGAATACCGGCTGAGAGGAGCGCTTCGCGACCCGGGACTAACAAATCCCCATGTTGGATCCGGTATTGCGGAGCATGGCCTTTCACCAGCTTATAGCCACCCTCAACTATCCCCCAACATTAGCGGTGAAACGGGCTTTTCACCAGATCACCTGGACCTGATCCCGAGGTTTCGGGCGCACAGTGAAGGTCTGTATCTGCGGGCCAGGGAGGATGGACGTGTAGGTCTGTCGTGGGACAAGGGGGGCGGAGTCGTTGACGACAGGCTTGTACCGTGGTTCCTGGCAGTACGAGCACTCGTCGTCGTCTTCGTAGGGACCTGTATATGCCATGCAACTGTTGATGCACATGTCGTCCACTACTTCTGACATCCCCGTGGCCTTGCGTATGAAGCTCTGTACCTACATTTGAGTGTGAGCAAGTGTAGTGTGCATAATGAAGAAAGCCGAGTCCATGCCTTGTATAGCGACAAAATCTTGATATCCGGAGAGAACACCTTGAGGGCATCTCGTATGACGTTGTAAGTCTCATTCGAGCCATTGCTCGTGGCGACATAGAGGTCGATCGAGAGCCTCACGAGCGGATCTCGTAGTGCAAACTCCTCGGCCGGTGGTTTCTTGAGGCGCCGCTGGTCCTTCGCGTTCATCCGACTGTTCTCAATCTTCGCGTTCTTCAGCAGCTCGATGTACTCGAGGGTCTTCTTTGCATCCTCACGGCGGACCACCGGTGTGGGCGGCTCATTTGCCTCCGCAGGTCGTGCAGAAGGATCTGTACACTGTGTGAATGGCGAGAAGAATCGCCTTGCCTGCACTAGCATACCTGCAGCTGGCCCCTGTTCGTCGTCATCGTCGTCTGGGAGCGGACCCGCTTGCTCGTCAGGCAGCGGAGGTAGAGGGTTTCTCCCAGGGAGCGGACCCGGTGGCGGGTTGTCGAGATTCATGAGTTGCTCCTCCTCATCAGGATCACCGTGGTCCTAGATATGCAGTCAGAACCGGAGTGTAAACGCAAAAATATACCACACATACCTCTTCCTGCATGCGTCCTGGCCCCAACTGACCTGAGTGATCGCCTGAGTGGCCCGCTGCGGACTCGTCTGACGAGTCTGATTCCGTCGCGGTCTCCACGCGTCTGCGCTTGCGGCGCTGTTGACGAGAACGCGTGAGCGTGTGCTTCGTGCGGGTAGTGTTGCGTGTGCGCGCCGATGAACCCGCTTCTGGCTGAGTGTGATTCTGGTTCAGATAGTCTCTAAGAGACCGTACTTGCACCCGGTACGGTTGGTGCTCCATCCAGGTACGGAATGTGACTTCTTTCTTGCCGCGGCAGAAGTGCCAGCATGTGCACTCGTAGCGTTGAGGTTGTTCGTCGTTTTCGCGAGGCTCAGGCATCGTCCAAATGGGTGTGCGTTGATTGCAATGGTAGTCGTAGCATACAAAGTATAACCTCAGGCAAGACGGCGACAGGTACACTACCCAAAACGGACATGCAAGCGCTCTCCCAGCGCTACACACTGTCGACGCACCGTGCGTCGCACACGGAATCGCGCACGCTGCGTGGATTGCTCTTGCAACGCGCGTTGATGCAGCGTTTGTGGGGTGCTGTGCGCGCGTCGCTGCGTCGTCTCACGTCGACGTCGTGTTGTTGCGCTTCCGTGCGCGTGTGGCGGCGGACTGCGGCAGAGACGCCCCACCGTGGCTTTCCTCAGCAGCTCCTGGCGTCTCCTGCCGGAGTCATTTTCCACTGGGATTGATCTTCGGAGCTACCCGGCATCGAAACCTCCGCCCTTCTAACAGAAGGGATCATATGCAAGATGTTGCGGGAGCATTGTCGTATGTCAATCTCTTCAAGGTAATGCGGTCGTGATGTGTATCCTCCGGCAACAGAGCGCCAGACTGCGCCGTCTAGATCTGCACCGAGCTTCAGGGAGAACCTCTTCGCGCCTGACTGCGAGAAGGCTCCCACAATGTCCTCCTGTCCGCGGCATGTCAGCGCGTCGATAGCCGCAATACGCCTACATCCACTGACCATAGAGCGTTCCAGTACGCCGCGCGGGTTCCGCGTGATTCTGGCGTTGGGGAGCGGTAGGGTTACTGTGTTCGAGTCGATCTGGCATTGAGCTTTCTCGAGAGCATGGCTGATCGCAGACCGGTCAACGCCCTGGTAGTAGAAGTGCAACTCCACTCTCTTTGGGCGGACATCGGAAAGCACCAAGGGTAGCAGTTTTATCTCGTGCGCCCGGTAGTAGTTGTCCGAGTCGGGCGCGTGAAGTCCGACGTGCAGCACCAAGTGGCGGACCGGGCAAGAAAGCCCGAGGGTCCATACGTCGCCAACGATGCCCTCGACACACTCCAGAGTATCCCAGCAGCGATTGCTGGCTTGGACACTCTTGTTAGACAGACGAACGGCCCGAGAAGGCCAGCAATAGCCATCGTCAAGCCCGAAGTTGGGCTCCCTCGTGATAGTGAGATGTGTCAGACGGGGGAATGCGTAACAGTACGGCCATATCTTCAGCATGTCCATTCTCCAAGCGAAGACATTCAGCGTCGCAAGCTTTGGATGGGGACGTCCTCGCAACAGGTCTTTCGCGTCTTGCACTGCGTCACGAAATGTAAAATGCTGGCGTGCGCCGGGTGTCAAGCATGTAATCCGGAAGAATATGAATGACACTCACATGCAGACTCGGCATGTCCAGGACCTGGAGTACCGATCTATAATGGTTACTCCTACATCCGATCGCGAAGTCTTGCACAGAGGAGAGCGTTGCGACAGCGACCAAGAGATCCCCATGACTGTACAAGAGCTCACCATCTTGAACAGAAAGCCTCGTGAGGTTGATGAGTCTGGGCATGAGGCTCGCCAGCAGTAACGCCACGGAAGAGGATAGCGTGCCGGTAGCATTGATCGTGAGATCCCGCACGCAAGCTGTCCTGCAACCGTCATCTGCAAGGCAGAAAGCAACGAAGGCGGCAACATGTCGCCGTGTCTCGAGAGTGATGGCTCCCGACGCGAGTAGCTTTCCTCCTTCGTGGTACAGAGTACGGGAGAAGCGCATCATCCCGGCGATCGTTCGCTGACCTCTGACGAAGTCAGACTCGAATTCAACAAATCGGCTGTCTTCTTTGGGCGGACGACTGGACGGCTCCGTATATCGCTGAATGGGAGAATCCACGACGAGGATGCCCATGATAATGCAGAGCACATCATCGTTCAACATTCTGCTCAGCAGACGTCAGATGTCGGCCTTCGCCATACGATCACATAGAAGGTAGAGTCAGTACTCACTTCGCCAGAGGAGGATCGCGGTAGGACCGAAGACGTCGCCCTGTGAATGAAGGTTTTGAGACAAGGACGTACTTGTGTCGCCACATCGAGGAGACGCGCCTCGAACTGGTTGAGGCGGTATTTTCCCATACACCCACAAACGTAAGCGGTCCAATGCGCTGCGATACATGAAATCCAATCCATTCCATGGTCAGCACGTGTGGATATGACCAGGAAGCACCACATCTGATAAAGAGGGTATCTCTTGTTGAAGGTCCTGCACCCAGCCCTTGATGTCGACGTCGTCCGGCCACCCTGCCTGCGAATGCTCCGTGCACAACTCCGCGCCCCACTCGTCGATGTTACCCAGCCTCAGCCGGAACCTTCTCACCCCCGACGACGCGAAGCATCGCGCGACATGCTCCTATACGCATTTAACATTCTGGAGGACTGTGACGCTATGCGGGTACACTCACCACACGCGACTTCATCACGCCGATCTCTCGGTTGCTCATGGGCAGAGTGACTGTCAGGGTCTCTAGCGAGACAGGGACAGGGACGAGCTGCCTCAGGAAGCCGTTGCCCGCCAACGTCAACTCCAGCACATCAGGACGGACGTCCATGAGCACCTCCGGCAACATGCGCAAGTCCCTGTCGGGCGGTACGTACAGCACCAGCCGCTTGACTTTGCACGTCAACCCGAGTACCCAGGCCGTTGGAAGGTCGGTGTCAAGCTCCTCCAGGACCTCCCAACTTCGGCCATCTGCCTGAGCGGTTTGATTGATGCAGCGGACGTTCTGAGTATCTCGCGCCCCGCCTAGCGCCCCGAAGGCAGGGTGACTGGGGTATCTTGAGTCACGGTCTCGGAGGGCGGCGTAGGTGACACTGAGACGCGACACGTGAGGGAAGACGCGGATGTACGGGTCGAGAATCAGGATATCCATCCAGAGATAAGTGATGTTCAGCGTCGACAGCCCTGCGAAGGTTCGAACACCCGTCCTTAGTTGCCTCGGAACGACTATCTCAGACAACGTGAGAGTCTAGAAACCCGTTCGGAGAGAAGGTTAGCCACACACGCTGGACTCCCGGAGGCAGGTTACTCACGCGCAGATTGGATTGGAGGGTGATGAGGAGTTCCGCGGAGGTACTTCCCCTTAGCAGAGTCAAGTCTTCTAGGGACGTCAATGACGCGAACGCCTTTGCCAATGCACCGTATCCGCGCAGGAGAAGATCCGCACGGGCAAGTGTGAGCTTCTTTATGCCTGTAAACCTGGGAACAAGTTCCGCGAGGGACAACGCTAGAGCAGGCGACAACGGAGGGTTGATGAAGGTGAGGTCGCGGACATACGTCGCCCTGGAACCATCCTCGGTGAGGCAGAAGTCGATGAAGGAGGAAACCTCTGAGCTGGTCCGGAGGACGACGTTGTGCGAGAGGAGGAGCTTCCCTCCCTCGTGATACAGTCGACGAGATAGGAGCATCATCTGCGCGGCAGTGGACCGGGCTGAGTCTACAACGAGGTCGGCCATAATGGCGATGAGGACGTCGTGGTTCAATGGCGTGGTCCTGGTCAAGTGTGAGCGTATGTGAGGCGGGGTACGAGGGATGGCAGCACTCACATCTTCTCCCTGAGACAGTAGTGGTCGGTGGCAAAGAAGAGTGCTGAATATTAGGAAACTGGCAAGGATTTGGCGGTACTACTACCTGGAGCGAACCTGTTGGAACTCTATCAACTTCCCTAGATGAGTAAACACACTCCTTTAAGCGATTAACTGAGCCTGCATCGCAACAAATCCGCTTGAGACCGTGATTCCGTGCGCCGAGGTGTCCTTGTACCCTTTTTGAGGGCAAAAATGCAGCATAAACTGGTTCAGCGGCCTCACGAAGGCCTCACAGAACGACATCTCGGCAGGGTAGGGTGAGAAGTTGCAGATGATCAATGATTATTACCTCCGCAATAAAAACCAAGCTAGGCGGACGATTTCGTTACTCCCATAGAAACCCTACACCGAAGATACGGAGTATCAATTTTTTGTACGAAGCACTGGTGGGATATACGTACGACGGTTTGCGGTCAGGTTCATGGACGCCGAAGGTTAACGTCGAGTGCGGCGGTAACTCGAATTCGGACCGGAAGTGTACGCTGTCACGTCACAGTCACAGCATAACGCGACGCGCATGCGGCGCTTACAGGCAAGCATACTGTAGAGCGAATCCCAGAGTCCGCGTAACCTCCTCCTTGTTCCTGTTCCTCCACCACCGCCTTCTCGTCTCTCTGCTCCTCATGTTCTTGACTCGCTCAGAATACGGTACGACATATGGCACTTCACAACTTGCGCACTGTTAATCTGGCAACTAGATCGCGGTGTTAACACCTTCTCTCCGGAGGGACGTCTCTTCCAAGGTATGCACGCGTACATGCAACCCTGAACGCAGGGATGAACTGACTGATCACAAACTAGTCGAGTATGCCATCGAGGCTATCAAGGTGCACAGACCTCTCGCATGCATTCACTTTCACGTCCTGAACACCCGATGCAGCTTGGCTCAACAACCGTCGGCGTGCGCACACCCGAAGGCGTCGTCCTCGGCGTCGAGAAGCGCGTCCAATCCCCCCTCCTCGAGTCCTCCTCCATCGAGAAGATCATGGAGATTGACCGCCACCTCGGTTGCGCCATGTCTGGCCTCACCGCCGACGCACGCACGATGATCGACCACGCACGCGTGACCGCCCAGAACCACGCATTCACCTACGACGAGCCCATCAAGGTCGAGAGCGTCACGCAGGCGGTGTGCGACCTTGCCCTTCGGTTCGGAGAGAGTGTACACGACGAGGACGCGATGATGAGTCGGCCGTTCGGAGTTGCGCTGTTGATTGCGGGGATCGACGAGTTGGGGCCACAACTGTGAGTACTCGCCCTATGGCTGTCTGTGCATCGGTACGATGGAGTTTGCGCAGGTTCCATACGGATCCTTCGGGTACCTTCGTCCGGTATGACGCGAAGGCGATCGGTTCGGGTTCAGAAGCTGCCCAGAGCGAGTTGCAGGACAAGTGGCACAAGGTATGACTGTCCCTGGTCGACGCCCTACGCATCTGACATGGTGCTCTAGCAAATGACACTGCAAGAAGCCCAGATCCTCGTCCTGAGAGTATTGAAGCAGGTCATGGAGGAGAAGCTCGATCACCACAATGTTCAGCTCGCGCAGGTACGTTCATCAGTTGCAACGCCTTCTCTCTCCGATCTCACTTCGTTACAGGTAACACCAACGGGCGGCTTCGAGATCCTTGACGAGGTCCGCCTAAAAGAGATCGTCGACATCATGTAGACTCCGGACATGAATGCTCTCCTTGTCATCGCTGTACCTATACGCAATGTAAGTTGTCGGGTTTGGAAGTGTGGTTTTGGTTCGCCCTTAGGAGGTACGAATGCGCAGTCAAAGGTCTACACTGATGGATTTACGCGGGCAATCTATGGCTACAAGGTGCATTCTATCTACTGCTTCCACAAAGTCTCTGCTCGCCTCTCCCCCGCTTACTTCGGCTCGAAATCCTCTACAGTCTCGTAGAACTCCTTGATCAGCCGCTTCTGCGCGTCGACACCTTTCTCCGTCTGCTCCCACAAGCCCACCAAATCAGCATATCAAGACTTACATGCAAATGATAGACGCACCTCAGTGTCTCCGATCTTACGCATAACCATATGTTTGCGACCCCAGAGCACCTCCTCGTTGACATCATTGTCCAGAGGCGCGTCGTGCCCGCCCGCTACCAAGCAACCTGCTTCTTGCGCGATGATGGCTCCAGCACAGATGTCCCAGGGCCTACCATGTCATTCAGCATATGACCGCGTTGCGAGTACTTACTATGACACGTACCATGTCCCGATCTCCCTGTCAATGCACCAGCAGGTGTCAGCCTCGCACTCACCAACGCACACAAGTCTCCAACGCACCAGTACAAGTCCAACCCGCCCTGCGCAACAAGTCCATAGTTCAGCGCCGCGCTCCCCAGCGACCGCAACGAATGCGCCATCTTGCCCTTCACGACGCCCGTCTTCGGGTCGCCCGCAAGCCGCTTGAACGACTCGCCCTTCTTCTCGACCATCTCGAGCGAGCGGTCCGACCCCCACTCGATGCCGATCAGCGCCTGCGAGAGCGAGGGCAGCGGGCGCGGCGGGTCCGCGAGCGGGAGCCGCGCAGCGGGGCGCGCGCCCTGTGCAAGGAACGCGCCGCCGCCCTTCGTCGCGGTGTAGAGCTGGTCGAGGAAGGGGTTGTAGATTACCCCGAGCACGGGGCGCTTGAAGGAGATGAGCCCGAGCGAGATGCACGAGTGCGGGAAGCCGTGGATGAAGTTCGTCGTCCCGTCTGCCCCAGTGTCGCGCACGGTCGGTGGCGGAGTATGGAGTAGAGATAGAACGAGTACGCACCGATGGGGTCGACGCAGAACGTCGGCTCGTCCGTCATCTCGGGGCGCGAGCCCGCAGCGAAGGACTCCTCGCCGATGCTGGCCACCGACTGGGTCAGGATCCCTCCTCTTGCGATCGCGCGCGCAGAGAGAACGGCATGACACTCACAACTTATAGTCCGGGAACTTCTCAGCCAGCCTGGTCTTGACGAGCCGCTCGACCGCGACATCATACTCCGTGACGAGATCTACCGAGTTCTTCTTCTCGTCTGCTGCACCCGACGAGCGGATCTTCGCGGAGCCCTCGAGGATGAGCTCGCCCGCCTCGCGCGCGAGCGCGACGGTGTAGTCGAGGATGGCTTGGAGCTCAGCTTGTGTGAGCGGGACGTTGGCCATAGTGAATGTATGCGTGTGCAGGTCGAGGAGGATGGTGGGACGAAACCAGTCAACTTGCTGCTACTCGCATACTTATGTATGTCGGAGCGCGCACGTTGGTGCATTCCGATCGATGACGGCACAACGGGGCGCGCGCACACGACAACTCAGAAAGAAGGGTGCAGATGCTATTTGATACAGCGCAGGCGAACTGATTATGCCGTAGTGCTATAGTGGCGAAATGGTGTACGTAGTGTAGGGTACTTGCGTGATGTCACTAGACAGCGATCGCCTCGGCGGACGCTGGAGGAGGAATATCCAAGCCCAAGACAGCAGCTGGTATCGACTGGGCAGCAGGAGTGCTATCAGACGTCTCCTGGATAACGACATCCTTCGGGGCTGCAGCGACCCGAGAGGCGGATGTGGCGGCGACTGGCTGGAGCGGTATAGGCGGCGCGCGCTGTCCACCACGGCTCTCGATCGCTTTCACGATCTCCGCAAACTCCTGTTCACCTGTCCAGGGAGCGACGAGTGTCTCCATGTCCTCGTATCCCTTCGCGCGGACGATTGTTTCGCGGAGTGCCTTCAGCTCGTTGCGCGAAGTGTTCTCGTGCCGACCTTGGAACTGTGTCGCACAGAACTTGGTGGAGGACCAGTGGTTGCCTAGGTACTTTCCCTGTGGCGAATGAACGAAGTGAGACCGACGGGTATACACAGCAGCGAGTAGGGGACTTACAAGGCGGATATAGGAAGGAACGAAGGTGAGCTCGAGATCCTTGAGCGGCGTTGGCGAGAAGCACGTCGGGTTCGCTTCAGCAGCGGTCGCAATCATCACGGAGTGCGCCCCTACCCACATCAAATGAGCGCAAGGCGGTAACCAAATGGATAAGACACACCTGTGACTTCGCGTACGCGCTTGGAGTCCTCGTAGCCCAGACAATCCCCATTCTCAATCACCGCGATCCCCTTTCCCATCTTCTCCACAAACTCAACAATCTCCCGTAACCGCTCAATGACCGCCTTCTCCTTCATGCGCATATTCCGCGTCCGACAGTGCACCGTGAGCGCCGAGATACCCGTGTTCACGATGCGCTCTACCAGCTTGAGCGTGTCTTCCTGCGAAGGCAGCAGGCGAATCTTCGCCGACACGGTGATCTCTGGAGGCATAGCTTCTCGGAGGGCAGTGAGGATAGAGCAGAGGAGGTCGGGGTTTGTGAGCAGCGCGGCACCCATGCCTGCATGCGTAGAGAAAGGCTTCGGACAGCCGCAGTTGAGGTCGAAGCCGGAGACGTCCTGCTGGACCATCTTCGCAGCTTGCACCGCGAGCTCTGGGTCCGCCGAGCCGATTTGGTAAATAAGGAATGGCTTCTCGATGGGGTGTGTCGTGAAGATCGCCTTCGATTTGCCGTGATACGAAACTACACCCGTGACAGCTGCAATACGTGGTGAGCAGATCGTTCGCGGGGAGACGAGCGAGCGGGACGTACGATCGACTTCGCGGGTGGTATGCAGGATAGCTTTATCAATCGTCTCCGGGCCCCATACCAACTTCGCACCATGTTTGAGCGCGTACAGTCGAGTCGGTACTGTCACACCAAATGAGATAAGTGAATGTCAGGGATGTGACGCAGTACTCACATGCGCCGGATCTGACCATGGGCGCGAGCATCAGCCCGTTCTTGTAGTCTTCCGACGTGAGGGGGGCATATTCCAGTCTTGGTCTTTTGGCGACCCGAGGAGAAGAGTCAGGAGAAGGTGGCTGCGAGCGGCGAGACATACTGGTGTGAAGTCCTCTGCGGAGATGCGAAAGTCGGCGGAAACTAAGCATGCGACCGCAGGAAGATCGTCCGAGTCGCCTGGGTCTATAAGAGTTACAAGTCGCGTCTTTTTAAGAGCTATGCCCGCGCGAAGATGACGGTGAGTGCAGGTCGAGGAGGAGGAGGAACCAAGGATGAAGTTCACGGTCAAGCTCAAGTCAAGCTCAGCAGAACTCCAAGCGCTCGCGTGTCTCGTCACGCATTGTCACTGTGGTCACATCCGGTCTTTCGGGGCGGCTCAAGATCGCGAGGCCGTGACCGTCACATCAGGTCCCTTCAAGGTCCGACTCTGGGCCAGTCGCGGGAGGAGGAAGGCCAAAGGAAGGCTTGCGTTTTCCTCCGGAGTCCGCTCTCCTGCCCCTTCCTCCTTCGCTTCAAAACACTGAGACCGTATACGACATTGATAGTGTACCCATTGCTGGCCCAGTCGAAGTTTTATTGTCTGTTTTTGCCGTCTCGCTATCACCTTGACATCAACAGGCCCAGGAGGCATCAGGGAAAACCTCCCGCACTAACAGCCTCTAATCAGCCCTAATTATGGTGATTATAGGCCATTAGTCCATTATGCTAAAACTCGAGGTCCCTTTATAATGAGTGACGTTATCAGGCAATTAGAAGGTGGTTAGACGTACTCGGTAGGCTTGCATACTCACTGCTATATCTTGTCTTTGGCACGCTCGATGTGTGAATGGAGGTGCAGAAACAGCATTTTATTCACGTTCAACATACGTACACCATGAGTACTACTACATACAAGTACATATAGTCGCCAAGGGCAGGTAGGATGCGCCTGGGTCAGAACACAAAAGATATGGAGAGTGACGGACAGGGCGCCTCCACGGAGTGACATAGTGTAGTACATGAATAGTACAAGTGGCAGAGAACGATATGGGCAAATTGACTTACCGCATAGAGACCTGTACCGCAGCGTAGCTGTTGGCCTAGGAGACATGGGCACGTCAGTACCTCGGCCATACCATGTCTATGGCGGAGAAGACTTACCGCATTTTCACGCATGTCCTACGTAGCGTGCTGTACACCAGGAAGCCACCGAGGTATTCCAAGTCCCGAATGAACCCAGTACAGCCAGGTAGAGCCAGACCGAGAGACCGAGAGACCGAGAGCTCCCTGAGATGCAACAGACTAGCCACCAGGGTGTGTACAGAGACGGCATGTTAGCACAAGAGCGTAGAACCCAGCCAGGAGTCTGAAGGCAGAGCTGGAGGTGGACGTAGATGAGAGGTCCTGGAGGAGGAGGAGGCGAGCGAAGGAATTTTTGTGGGCGCTTCCTCGTCCGGGACTTGCCGGAACAGTTCAGGGCAGGCTATCTTGCACTTGGTCAGGCAAGTTGGGTTGCCTTGGACGGTGCATCTGGTCAACTACCGGCATGCCAGTACGTCTTCAGGCCCCAAACTATGTCTTGCGACTAGTTACAAACACCATGACTTGCAGCGACCTCGAAACTTCTGTAAGTCAAGATACCCACAGATTAGGCGACATTAGTGCGATTATCTCGAGCGGATCACTAATTTAGCACTAATTATGAGGGGGAGTTTTTCCTGATGGGGGCCCTCTCGAGTCTCGAGCTAGAATCTAGGTGAGGTTAAACTACTACGTTATGTTAGAAACCCAGAGAGGAAGAGCTATACTGAACTCTGGAGACCCGCAGTCGCAGCATGCCGAGCGAAACAATGCCACCGTTCTGAACCATGACATTCTCGTCCATATCATGGAGCAGTGCTCGCCATCCTTTCCTTCGAGTATCGTAGCTATGATGCGGACTTGCAAGGCACTCAATCACTTTGGCGTCAGATCTCTTCTCCAATGCGATGTCGTCCTTGACACACTGGGCCAGTGTGAGGCCTTTATCGAGTTCGTCGGCGCGGACGACGGTCGGCGGTACCCCATGGTCAAGTCGCTGCACCTCAAGGCCTTTCATGCCGGACACGAGCCACTCTTGATATCCTTGACAGAGTTCATACTGAAGCTGCCCTCTGTCGAATATCTGTATCTCGAAGATATGGAGGGTTGGTTCAGCGCATGCCGCTCCCTCCGCAAGGCCATTTCCTCACGTACAACTCTCACGCACCTCCGCATCCACCAACTCTATAGCGTTGAGGGCAGATACTCTCTTGCGAAGCTATCGGAAATGCAGTTACCCCTTGTCTCGCTCACGCTGGCGGTGGTTAATCTGTTGTTTGTTAACCGAATAGGTTCTCTCGGATTCGTGATTCCCCGCAAAGCTCACCAATTCCTTCGCGAGCTTTACTGTGACCGGCCCCTCACCATTCCAAGCTCAGGCCTTCAATGTCCCCTGCTACATACGATAGACGTGACAGGCCGCTTCACCGGCGCCGCAAACCGACTGGCATACACATTCCCCAACGCCAAACGATTCGATTGCCCCTCCGTACTACCTCCGCTCATGAGGCCGACGCCGACGATGGCCCGGGTGATCTCCCTCCATTCCCCCCACTTTCCCTTGAAGTTGTCCGCGGGACTATCGAGGTGCTGAACTCATTGTTCCACGACGATCTGGACGAACCGTGGCACACCGGTATACTCCAAGTTGTTTTCCCGGGGACCGTCCATACGGCACCGTTCGGGCTACTTCCCAGTATACTTACTGCGCAACACAACCCCCAAACTTGTTCAACTTTCCGTGGCAAATTACGACGTGTTTGAAGACACTATGACACCTGCGTTTCAAGGCCCCAACTGGGCTAGCGTCGAGACCTTGAGCGTGGATTTACGAGGACTCGGATGTAGTGCTCGATGTCGGGACGCTCCATACGTAGCTTGTGAGTCGTCCCCACTCATTATCGTGCTGGCAAAGCCAAAACTGATTGGCCGCCGACAGGAGACCCTCGGTCGATTGATTGCCGTCGCCGCAGTCCAGCACTTCACACTCGACATTGTCCCGCTGGCTCGGAAGACGTCAATACTACACCACTGCCAGACCTCAGTTCCCGTGGAAACGTACATGGACAGCGTGGACCCGAAGTCCGTGGCTGAGCGGATCCTCCGCCCTCACCCGACGCTTCTCACTGTCCGTGTCAGTGTGCACCCATACGAGGATTTGCGGTCCGAGTTCATTCTTCCGGTACGCGAATGCACCCTGCGTCGCTGTACATTCCCTTCTGGAGCTGGAGGGGCGGACCATCAGGCTCTTGGAGATGGCGTATGAGGCTGATATCTTGTTACGCCTTGTACGTGATAGTACATGGTTTCCCGGGATACTCACCGCGTGGCAGCTCACCCTCGGGACCTTGAGCCCTGCGGACACTGTTCGGTGTTGTTGTGGATGTAGTTCCGATGCGCAAAGTGACTTCAGTGTTCCTTTTTGAGAGACTTGCAGTTGAAGTGGTTTGCTGCCCGAGTCTGACATGTAGCACTACGTTCACCGTTCCGCAGGCAGACAGTTATGTGTGATGTAAAGGATGATTCCGTTCCAAGGCTAGTAGTACAACATGAGTGAATGCGTAGAGTCGTAGGTATATCGTCACCAATGTTAAAGCTCCCCAGCACCATCCACCCTGCGCATAGCATGCAGCTCATGCGCTCTCGTCGTCGCCCTTCTCTTTGACCTCCCGCACTTCCGTGGCCGTGCTCGCCTTCTCGTGGATGTGCTTCTCGCTCGGGCGCCACCGAGGCGAGTTCCACGGCTTCACGCCCGAGCGGTACATCTCGTCGACCTCCTCCAGACTGAGGCCCTTCGTCTCGGGAATGAAGAGGTACACGTAAACGAAGCCGAACGTGAGCATGCCGAAGAAAATGAGCAGGATGAGCGGCCCGATCTTGTCCGCGATGCGCGGCGCGAAGAAGGAGAGCAGGAAGTTCCAGAGCCAGTCTAGGCAGTCCCATGGTCAGCATGTCGTACATTGTCAGGACGGTGCCCAAAGAACCACTCACTCGTCGCACTTCCGAGGGCGATGGCTTTCGGACGGACGCGAAGCGGGAAGCTCTCGCCGAGGTACACCCAAGGCGTCGGACCCCAGAATATGGAGAACGAGAAGACGTGCAGCACGGCGAACGCGATGAGGGTATCGCCACCGGTCTTCTGGCTTGATGTTAGCTGGTCGGCGGGAGTGCCTTTAGGAGCCAGCATGAAGTGGCCAACAAGGCCGGCGATGATAGAGCACGTTGCTTCAAGAACGGAGCCAGTGAGGAGAGACTATACACGAGATCAGGTGAGAAAGATGCACATGAGTTCAAAGGATTGAGACGTACGTTCCGACGACCCCAGGTTTCGATGAGGTATAGAGCCGGGACGGTTCCGATAACGGAGACACCTCCGAGGATCGCCTGGATAGAGTATGGGTCCAACGTAGTACCAGCACTCTGGAAGAACGTGTCGCCGTAGTAGTCTATAGTCGACGGGTTAGACACTGGCAATTGCAATCGGTCAATAGATGCGCGACGCACAGTAGAAGTTCTGGCCGTTCAGTTGCTGGATGAACTGCAACATCATGCCGTTCATCGTGCGCTTGTACAGCATGTTGCGCTTCGAAAAACACTCCGCCCAGGTGGCCTTTCCGCCTTCGTTTTCCGCCTTGATGGCGAACTCAAGCTCCTCGATGGTCTCGCTCACTACTGGGTCGTCCTCAGGCAGGCTGTTGAGCAAAGACACTACACGGCGTGCCTCCGCTTCACGCCCTATACCTAGAAGGTGACGACTGCGCATCCTTGAAGTGAGTATGCGATCGGTGAAGCACATGCATGAAGGTAAGGACTTACGGAGACTCAGGGAGGAAGAATATTCCTGACAAAAGGATCGCACCCCAGACGAGCTGGAGCCCGACAGGGATACGCCACGACGCAGCTCCGTTGAGATGGTGAGAACCGATCTCGATCATGTAGCTCAGGAAGATGCTGCAAGGCTGGGAATCAGCACTTCACTCGAGACGCACGATCAAGCTCCACGCACCCAACGATGATCTGCAGCTGGTACAAGACAAGCAGCATACCACGCATGGACTTCGGGGCGGTTTCGCCATTGTACAGCGGTACAATCGCTAGGTGTGCGCGTTAGCCCTGCGAACACGTTCAGAGGAAGGTCGCTGCGTACCGGAAAGGGCTCCCACTCCGAGTCCGGCGATGAAACGTCCGATGGTGATCTGCACGATCGAGCGCACGGTGCCAGTTTGGATGGCGGTGCCAACGGTGAAGATTGCAGACCAAATGAGGATGGAACCTCGACGACCAAAGCGATCAGAGGTGAAGGCCTGTCCGAGTGCACCAACGAATGTGCTATATGCAGAACTTAGTATGCAAGCACGAGTTGAAAAGCATGAGTACCCACCCGGCTGATAGTAGAGAGGTTATGATGGATTGTCGTGCACTTGATAGAACCCATGTCCCGTCAGATTGCTGCTCCCCGAACCGTTGGACGAAGTCGGGCATAATTAGACATCCCTACGCATACCGGGTCAACGGGTCGGTAGGCTAAGTTTGACAGATAGAACTCACTGAAATGACCCCGATGTCATATCCGAAGAGGAAGCCTAGCAACGATGTGTACGTTCTGGGTAACACTGGTTAGGACCTAGTCGGGACCGGACAACGGGAGCAGACTTACAGTTCACACTCATTCAGATCCTTGCCATCGTCAGCTTACCTCCTACATAGATAACGAACCGTTAGCATACGCGTACTCCCTGCCCTCTCGCCGTTCCAAGACGCACCGAAAGCGATGAAGATTGCGAGGAGGACGGCCCTGTGATTCCTTGGAATACCCATAGTTGCGGTGAGGGACGAAGTCCTGGGAAGTCGAACAGCAAGAGAAGCGGGGGCTCACGGGGCCCAACAGCGCGAAGCACTCGTCTTTATAGCACGGGGGCATGTCGTCTATTTAGTTCCTCGCCGGTTCCGCGGAAGAAGGTTCCTGTCGCGCAGTGCGAATTCGTCGCGCGGACCGTGCTGGCCATCAAGGCGGTCCGGAGAGAAAGGTTGCACCGCGGGTGCTTGCCATCACTCGAGGGTGGTTCTCCCAACACGCGCGGTCCCATGGCCACAAAGGTGAGCGCGGTATCAATTTCCCCGCACTGTCCCCACTGATGTCATGTGCCCCGCGTGGGGCCCCGCGTATCCCCAGCCGCCGGTATGGCGTCTCTACCTGCGGCGGCGGCCTGATGGCTACTACGATCCTCGAGAGCGTCAGCTTCGCCGTTCTATTTCTTGACGGAGCTGATCAGGAACTTACTGAGAAGACGAGAAAAAGAAGGGCTTCTGGCCGTAGGCTGCGGGAAGCACGAGTGCAGGCGAATACGCACAGTCAGTACGCCTTAGACCAAAAGAAAACGGAAGATCTCGATGGTACGTACTGCTTATCGGTTATACAGTACTGCTGCTGGAGGACGATGATCGGCTCGGACCCGGGGTTGCAATGGTGCGAGTTATTCATGCCTTCGCCGACGTCATGCGCCCCAAAAGCTGCGTTTCACTTGCACTTGATCCTCCTGGATTGGAAGGGACTGGCGGAACAAAACACGACTAGATACATGCACGGTGCGCTGCTCAGGCACACAGTGCAGCACGCGTCAGCACTCACAGATAGACGAGGTTAGAACCCCAAAAGAAACAATAATGACACCCGAAGACCGACACTCGCACTGGACGCCCAGTCGAACGGAAACGAGGGAAACCATCTCATTGACTTGCTCGTTTCGACACACATACGCCCGAAGGCATCAGGTACCTTGAACATGGTCTGGATGAGTTCGTAGTTCGAAGAGGAAGATTGGCAAGCACAACGAAGCGGCCACGCACCGAGATGCAACTATCTTCACTCGACTTCCGCGAGCCGTCGCAGTCCCTCTCGCACGAGTAAACAGGCCGCAAAGTCCAGTCCTCGATCTGACAAGCTTCTTTCTAACCTATCGAGATAGTGCTCAGGGAGCCTCCCGAGTGCGCGCATTCTCGCACTGTCAGTGATGCCAACGTCCTGGAGGATGGGCATGACGTCTGGACCAAGCCCATGCTCCGCGAGAAACGCCTCAACTGCATTGGTCTCCAAGCGGGGTGCAGGAGCGGCCTCTGACATCCTCTGCGGCGTTCCATTAGTTGTGGCACCCGAAGCGGATCACGGTGACTAAGAGGACTTGGCCGTAACTCGGGACGGACTATGTTGGGGTGCTTGACATGGGTATCGAGAGCCTGCCTAGCTTCCGTGGCGGGAGGGTTCCGGCGAAAGTGGGAATGCGTTTCGTCGAGGTGGTCTACGAACGTCTTGAGAGTTTGGCTTGGTCCTGCAGGAATCACCTTGAAATGGTTAGAACAGTCTCCTCACGGCACGGTCGTCGTCAGACTCACTACGTATTCTTCGCATTCATCACACTGCAGCTCCCAATTCTCTGGGCGGTCTGTCATCAACATGCCTTGGGCACTGACGGTGAACCGAGCACGAGGGAAATCCTTCTCGACCGCCTCAATAGCGTCCTCAAGCCATCGTGGGCGCTGAAAGGCTGTTAAGATGGACATCGCAACAAGCGGAACGGCGATACGCACCGCAATAGACTTGATACTGGACGACGTCTCCGTGCTCTGAGACCGTGGGACGGCTGATTGAGAAGATGCAGGAACGGAGACACGACAACGAGACGAGGCCGACGGGATACGCGTGAGGTCGATGAACACGACAGGCTGAGTGACAAGCGTCACCGACGATGACTGGGTGGACGGCTGGCTCGACATGAGCAAAGGGGTATGTATTGGATGCAAGACCGTGCGCTCTGCTGCACGTTGAGGCTCCTCAGAGTCCGAGCGGATGTCGATGATGTCCGGAGGATCCGGTAGGGGCCCCAGACGATGCATCCTGCGCCGTCGACGAAGGATGCGATCCGGTGAGACCGAGGTTCGGATTTCTGCCAAGAGGAACAGTCTATCAGCAACCATGATCGCGCACGTAGACCTGCCGGTAGCATACCTGGGGCTGCAAGTCCACGCTGCCGTGCAGAGGGAGCTCTAGGAGAGACTGAAGCTCGGTTGACCTTCCCTCTGTAGCGATGACCGCGTACCTCTTCCGCCGCACACTCTTCCGCCGAACCCTCTTTCACTGATTCACGGTTGACGTCCGATGAGGTTGACCGGTAGCTATCGCTGACAGACCGCTGCTAAAATTGTGAGAGTCAGCGAAGTTCTCGACACTGTGAACGAACGAGCACACACCTGCGTTAACCGGTGAATTGTTTCCTGGGACGCAGTGGCCCCAATCCAAGGGGCACTTGGCGGATGGCTGCAGAAGAAGTCAAACATAGCAGCGCAGGCCAATGGCGGGCTGAAATAGAGCATAGAGCTCAGGTCTCGGAAGGGTTCAGATAGAGGATGATCGATGATAAAGGACGAACCTCTCCAAGCAGTTCGCCGCCGGTGACATGACGTCTGCAGATCTAGTAGCCAGATCTTTATGACAGGACACCGTATTTGACTCTTCGTGTTCCCAGGACGATCCCGCTGGACATAACGGAGTCATATACACATGCCGCAGCTCGCACTCACCTCTGAAATGTCACATCTTGAATGATATACATCGCGTCGATCACAGAGAAGACTTTTATGTACTCTAGTACCTACCCTACTTACCAACGTCCATAGAGCATCGTCATCTTCAGTGTCCGTTATTTGCGCGCGGCGCGCCTTTTCAGTCCATCTCGGATTAGCAAACGAGCAACATAATCAAGTCCTGCTTGCTCCAGAGCTTTGTCCAACTTCTCGAGCGATCTCCAATGGAGCGCACCCAGAGCTCGCATCCTCGGTTCGTCACTGATACCTACTTCACGTAGAGTCTCCGCAAGCGCAGGCGACAGGGAGACTTCGCCTAAGAACTTGACGACGGGGTCCTCAGTTTCGCCGGGTGGAGGCCGAACGTGGACGTCGATCGAATGTGCGTCCTGAGGACTCGACTCTTGGTCGGAGTCGGCGATGGTGTACAAGCCGTCTCTCTGAAGGCTCTCGATAACGAGGTGAGTCTGCCCTACCTGTGGCGAAGATACACCAGCCAGCTGACTGGGTGCAGGCTTAGGCGGTATCGCGGAGGTTCGCTCCCAGGAGAAGAAGGTGGGGTCGCTGTATGCCTGACGCCAGGGCACATCCGCCGGTATAACATAATGGGGATGGCTGGCCGATGAGGACGAGCGCTGCGGAGGAGATGCAGGAGGGGACGGAATTGCACGAACTTGGCTGGATTCCGAATCACCACCATCCATTTGGATGAGTTCGTCCACTTCCATGTCGCTCGGCGTAGGACTGGCGCCGGCGATATCTTCATCGGCTTGAGACAAGACGACGCTCGCATGCGTATCCGAGACTTCATGAGACGTAGCGTGATCTTCCGCGGCATCCTGAGGAGCACCGACTGGGAGGTCAGGTGATGGATTGGCAGTGGGGCTTGGAGGTTCCGAGTGCAGAGTCGTAGAGCTAGCACGCGCGGAAAGGCTGCGGCGCGGGGTGGTCATGGATGCGGCCTCAGGAGACGACTTCTGCATCGTTGAATACTTCGCGATGGGTTCGCGCAAGGCACTCTGCTCCTGCGACGTGGCTCCGAGTGTAGCATTACGCCACTGGATGAAAGTGACGCGAGACTGCAAAGATAGGCATGTCGTAAGCACAGTCTCACTAGCAGCCAAAAGCAAAGGTACCTGTCCAACTTCAGTCCTGCGCCAGTAGTCGTGAAAATCAACCGTTTTGCACGGTTGAGTGTTGAGTGCGTGGACTTCAGCATACCTGTTGGCCTGTTGATCATCTGTCGCGATACGATCCTCCTGCAACGACTATGGTCAATACGGTTGCAGCAGACAGGAGCTGCGATGACATGCACCTCTTCTAGCTTAGAAGGATGGATAACTCCCACTATACCTCCATCCTGCGTCCCTTCGGGTAGGGATGGCTGTGATGAATCTCCCGTCTGATGCGCTGGACAGTCCGGACTACGGCACTGACTACGGCGCACAGCGCAATCCTCCCGCGTCTCATCATTCCAAGTATCTCGTGCTTGTACATTGTCGGAGGTCCCAACGCGTGTTGATGGTGGCTGGCTTGTGCTCGCAGCAGCGGCGCCATTTGGATCGTCATCCTGCAACACAGAGTTTGCGTTCTGAGACTCATTCAGCAGCATACCTGCGGACATGTGAGCGAGCATATATGTAGTTGAGTAAGCAAGGAGACTCACCGTTCTGCGGGGCATACGAATGAGACTCCCTACCCACACCCAGGATGCTTATGGTTTCCTCTGCTACAGAATCCTCCTGAACGTCAAGTTCGTCCTTGCAGTCCTCCTCGTCAGAGCTTATGACGATGATATGATCATCAGGCGCAACCGAAGCAGGCATCCTCGAGGAGAGCGAATGCTGGAGAAGTCGGACAGTACCAGCGAGTGGTCGACGCGTCGCAGTGCTCGAGAGGTCCTCGGATTATCGAGGACGATGTCGCGATCGGCATATTGACTTGCATTGAACAAGAAGCTTGGACCCTGCAGGGCCGTCGACGGCGAACATGACGGACGCTGGAAAGCCCGGCCGCACGCGCGACTGTACTACATATGTACATACTTATGTAGCGCCCCGACTTCGACATCGACCACGACGACCACGACCACGGCGGCGAGGGGGACTGCAGGCCTCCACACCTATTTGACACCCGATACTCACTGCATCATGGCCGACATGGCGCATGACGTCGAACTACATACGCTGCCCGAGATCCTCGCGTCGTCCTCGAAGGAGACAGTCCCCTCGTCGCTGTCCTCGCCGGAAGCCGCGCCCTACATTGCCCATCTCACATCGCTGTCTCTGCCGGAGCTTGAGGCAGAGCCTACTGAGCTCGCCTCGTCGTCCGCCCAACTCACAAATGCGCTCACAACGCTATGCTACACGTCATACCCGACATTTCTCTCCCTGCATACAACGACATCCACGCTCTCGTCCTCGCTCGATGCACTCTCCAATTCGCTCTCGTCTTTGCTATCCACTCTTCCGGCTCTCGAATCCAGCGCACGAACATTCGCACAGGATTCCCGCACCCTCCTCTCCTCGCGCCGGAAAGCGGCGCTGGTCCTTGAGAACCATGACAAGCTACACGACGTCCTCTCTCTCCCTATGCTCCTCGAAACCTCAGTGCGCAACCATAACTACGCCGACGCGCTTCTCCTGGCGCAGCATGCGTCGACTCTTGCCGCACGCTTCCCCAACAACCCTTTGGTGCAATCAGTGAAGGCGGATTGCGACGCGCGGGTACACTCCATGCTGGCCCAGCTTCTCCGGATACTCCATGAACAGGCCAAGCTCCCCGCGCTATTCCGTGCGGTCGGCTTCCTGCGCAAGATGGACGTTCTATCGGAGCAAGAACTCGCGCTCGCGTTTCTCTCAGGGCGGAGTGCTTATCTGGAAGGATCGCTGCGCGCGGTGGAGGTAGAGAGGAAGGGCGTTGATGGAGAAGGGAGCGTCGAGCGAGAGCGCGAGGCTCAGGCGCGGTATCTCAAGAGGTATGTCGATGCCTGGCGAGAAGGCGTCCACGACGTTGTCACCCAATATACAACTATCTTCCTCGACCGCCCCCAAGGCGCGGAGCTTGCCGCGTCCGAGCTGCACGTCCTGCTCACAACCTTCACGACCCTCCATGTCCGGCGACTGCTCGACCTGCTGCGCGAAACCCTGCCACTGGTTGCCGATCCTTCCCTCCTCACATCTCTCCTCACGCAGCTGACGTACTGCGCCACATCGTTCGCCAGGGTGGGCATGGACTTCCGCGCCGCTCTCGCGCCTTTGTTTGTCGCCGCGGTACGCAAAGGCGTGACGCGCGAGTTCGAGCAGGCGACCGAGGCGTGGTGTCGCGCCATCGACTCCGAGGACGCCTCGAAGTCGCGCTCCAAGAGCTTGCGCAAGAAGCCATCGCAATTCCTCCTCGCACCTGCACTAGCCTCATCTCCCCCTCTACCGACCGACGCCCAGCTATCTGCTATTGCATCCGCCGCGGCGAACGCCCCTCCGACCATCCTCGTCTCATATCCACCACTCGCGCTCTATACCAACGCTCTCCTCACCGCGCTGAATGGTCTCCGATTACTCGCCCCCGCGCAGCTTCTCGGCGATCTGCTGGTCGTGCTCGAGCGGTCACTCGCTCATGGCGCCATCATGCTACTTGTATGCGCACGTTCAGCATCGGACGAGCGAGCTAACGGGAGCTTGAACGATGAAGATGCGAAACGCGAGGAGGACGCGGTGCGAGCTGCGGGCACGGTGTACATCAAGATCTTTGTGCCGTTTATGAGACGGGCGCTGGTGGAGGGAGTGTATGGTGTGAAGATGGACGAAGAGGGGATGAAAGTTGGTGAAGATCTCGCGGGGGTGCTGAGGGAATGGGACGAGTGGCTAGAGAGTGCGCACAGGTGATGGCACACACCATTGTCCTGGTGAGTGCAAGTCCTATGTCCTCGCTGCGTCGTTGACACGACTTCATCTCAAGGTTAGCTTCCACGCGCTTCCACATGACATGTGCACCCGCTGCTTGCTGGCGCCCTTGGGCACTCGCTTCAGCTACCAACCGCACCACAGAGCCGTGGGCCTTGTCATGGTGAAGACGTTGCTCGAGAGCACCCACCACGGCGTTGTCCTGAGAGCGGTATGGGCCGTTTGCAGATCTTCGCACAAATAGGTCAACATTCGCGTGGGGCAGTATAGTTACATCGTGAGTGGAGCTGATACCATACAATTCGGAGAGCACATAACAACGAGAGCATGCATGTACACACAAGGTCCAGCCTACCAGCGAGCGTCCCCGTCGCCCACATAACGTTGACATCTTCCACTGCGCAATGCAGAGGCACACCTTCGCGAGTCATCAAGCTCAGCCCCGCATAGAGCCCGCGACGCCGCGACGACTGGGTGTGCCGGAGTTGCTGCCGGACGACCAGGTCTTGCTCAAGGGAGTCTTGCGCGCCGGGGAGATGGACGACGAATCGTTGTCACGCCAGCCCTCGGCGGAGTCGCGGTACCTCTGCATGAGGGCCTGGAAATCGCGCTTCGGCGACCGGCCTGAGAGGTACGGACCCAGGATGGACGAGTAGTCCTGTGGTTCCAGTCAGCAACCACCCTGGGGTCCAAGGTCAACATTCGGGACGTGCGGCTCACCGAGGGGTGGTACGCGCTGCTCTTGGTCTTGAGCGGCGTGCGCCCGTTCGCAGCGGTGCGGTACTTCTTCCCGAGCTTCGCGAGTTTCGGCCGGTACGCGCGGTAGCGGTACTTGATCGTCTGCGTCGGGGACGGCGGGAGCGTGAAGGGGTCGTCCGTGGACATCTCGCCGTAGCCCGTCAGCGTGTACTCGTCGTCCGAGTCCGCCCCCTTGTCCTCGCCCGCGCCACCCTTTCCGGCGCCCATATCGACGTCGAAGTCACGACCGCGATCGCGGAAGGACGTGGTGGTTGGCGAGGGCAGCCCATCCGCGATCGCTCCGGACTTGTCATAGAACGAGCCGGTGAGGGTAGCCGTGCGGCGAATCTGGTTCTGGGTGTGCAGATGGTGCGCCGTCAGAGTGGTCGCGCGTTGTTGTGGTGGTTGCAACATACCTTACGATGAGGAGGCATGGTTGTCTGCGAGAGAAGGTCTGTATGTGCGAGTGGGAGAGAGGAGACGTCCAACTCGTGCCTATTATGCAGGGCGCAGCACTGAAGCACGCATTGGCCCGCGTGCGCGGGCACGCAGCTCTGCCGGGCCAAAGCCACACGAGTGCCACAAACGCGCCTTGCGCCACTACCAACGAACGGAACAAATGTCCGTACAGAAAGGTGACTCTACAGTATCATGAACGCCAGTTGTAGGTTGACAAAGGGTTCCGAAGGGTATATGTCACTGTGCGAAGTCTCACAGTACAACCGCAACGAAACCCCGATGGTCAGACTGTAGAAAGACCTCGCAATTCCAAAGGGCCCAGACAACGAAGGCCCAGACGAGGTGCGTCAGTACTGATGCCACGGCAGCATCGCGCTACAATACCGTTTCGCGAGACTTATTCCGGGTCGACGAGCTGGGCGGAGACGACCTCGATCGCCTCGTAGTGGTTTCCGTATCCAGGGTTGCACAACAAGATGGTGTAGCACCGGGCTTCGCAGTCCCCGCTGCCGCAGAGGTACAGCACGTTGCGTCAGAGCCCCGTTTTAGAACTGTCGCTGTGACTCCTAGAGATGGAGATTGGTTGGGAGAGGAGAGAGGCCCAGGAAGCGGGTTTGTGAGGGTCGTAACGGCGAGAGGTTAGTGTCAATACCTTCTGCAGAGTCTCAATGCTTACTCTAGGTTCTAGTGGGCTTGGAATACGCTGGTACTGTCATCTGCTCTCATGTATTCGTTACGGGTTGGGGTCCGGGCTTGAGATCGACGACAGGTATATTACCACCTTGACAGGGAACCTAAGAGTCTTCGTGAGCGCGAAGAACGCTAGAGTGACTGCTAGAACGAACCAGACTGCAGAACAGGGTGCTGACGAGTCCTGGCGTGGCGAGCCCACTACTCAACAGTTCACGGCCTCGGTCGAACCGAGAGGTCGTCGGTCAGGCCCAGGTACACATACGCCGAAAAAAAGAGATACATAAGTGCATTCGAATACAATCGCGATGACTTCTGCCGAATATATCATACATTTCAACGCTTTCCTAAGGCTGGTGACTCTGAACAGGGAACGAGTATGAGTATCATGTCCCACGTCGAGTAACAAGGGATGATATACATACGTGGACCAACGAGGGCTAGACGTTGAATGTCCCGAACTGGTGGAACGTCGCGCCTATGATGTTGTAGCAAATACCCTGCTGGGGTATCGCAAGCCAATTGGTGCAGTTATCAGGCGCGATGTCGACCACTCCGGGGTTGAACCACCCGATGGGGTCGAGGAGCTCGACGGAGATGAACGGACCCGCCCAATAGCAGTTGCTCGTCCCTAGGTTGGTAGCGAGCCAACTAGTGCATGATGCGCAATTAGCGGCCTGGCACGTGAGGATTTGGGGATTAGTCGCATCCGCGACGGGGGCACCGCCGACGACAGATGCGAGAAGACTTGACTCGGCATGCTCAAGGTAAACGGAGCCCCTCGAATCCTCGACTGGAGCTGGAACAGCGGCGGCCGCAAGAGAAAGTGCGAGGACGATAGAGGAGTAGAACATCGTCGGTCGTGGGTAGGTCGATGTGCGTTAGGGACTCGCGTTGATATGTTTGCAAGTGGAAGATGGTCGTGTCATGTTAAAGTGTATATAGCTGACCAAATGCACATGGAATTGGATTTCCTTGGCAGTTGACAGTCATACAGAGACCGTGGCCAGACCTGTCGTTATGCGGGAGGATCAATGAGAGACTCCAGAACGGTGTACGAGGAGAGGACTTGCCTAGAGAATGTCATTTCCATCTGACATGGCGGAGGTCATACACGTCGAGCCTTGAACCATTGAGCTGGATGTCGGGTGCATCGGGGCCGAAGGGGGATACCAGCTTTCTGTCCGTTGACTCAAAACATGGACTATATTCAAAGACGAGAGAACTGCTGCGTGAGTAAACCTGGTCCAGATGTTGGTGGAAGAATAAGTGACTAAGCTGCTACGCAGACATGACAGACCGCTCACCATGTGCACATCAGGCCAGCCAGCCTTCTCGTGTTCCGAAAGGCAATCGCCGTCAACTTCAGACACTTCAGGCGACGCGATATGGCAACGTTTCGGCACGTATGCACCCGTACGCCTGTATATGGTTGGATGAAAGAAGTGTCCCAGCCTCGAGGTATTTTCTAAGGACGCGCGCTCCGTTTCTTACCGTTACGTGTCGAGGTACGCAGTATCGGCGATCACATCGTGATTGAGGACGTCCTCATCCTCTCCTCAGCGTAAGGAGAACGCAAGGTGAACCGGATGATCGAGTATGCTCACATACAGTATATATGGCGCACCATTCGGTACCGGACCCGCTACCCTACCAAGATGATGCGACTGCGACTTGGGAACCAGTCCGGCCACGCCTGCGACGATACGACGATCCCGGCGGACATCATCGACATATACGCCCGATGGTCGAAGTACGACGGAGCGTACCCCATGACCCCAGAGGAGTTCATCCGCAAGACGCACGTCTACTCAGTCACAATCCCGCCGAGCGCGCCACTTGCTATCGGGAAGCGAGTCAGGGTCCTCGCGATGTCACCCGCACGCTATCGCTCCCCAGATGCGGAGGTGGACGTGTACGAATCATACGATGCACACGTCGTAGGGCGCATCAGGAAGGTATTGGGCTGGAAGGGGAACTTGGTCGCGCTGGAAGTCGACAACGAGTGCAGGGTGAGCGCCGTGCGCAAGGCACGATTGGAGATCCCGTACCTTCCGGGCGTGACCGTCGCTCCGCTGGAGAACCTACGGGAGGGAAAAGGGCCGAAGGATGCGCAGATGGAGGACCTCGACCTGGACGTGAGAGCGCAACCGCCGCCACAACTCTGGGCATGCAAGGCAGGAGAGTGCGTGCTGCGCGCTACGTCTATGCCTGGAGGTGTCATATATGACGAATTCTGGCTGAGCGGGAGCATCTACGCTGACGAGGAAAAGAAGAGGACGCGTAAGGCGAAGCAGCAGGAACCTGTGCGCAAGGGGAAGATGGCAGCCGTAGGATGGGCGATTGAGAAGAATTGACTGGAGTATTAAAGGAGACGACCGCGACCAATGTATCCACGTACATCCTTGGTAGCAGCTGGACTGCTATGGATACGATATTGTAAGACAGTCACTGGAAGAGGTGGGCGGTCTACGCACCGGCGACCATCCTGTAGTGCCCTGACGCCTAAGACCTGTGGACTTCAATCCCCAGATATATCTAAAGGTATTTCCAGAGCTGCTCTTGCCTGCGAGCCAGCGCCATCGCAGGAACCATCCACGCAACCTCCTGCCAGCGGCCCCGCTGTCGGTGCAGATGGTCCACAGGAATACCGTCCTGTTCGAGTCCTTCCGCGTTGCCCGACCGTACAGGGCAGTAGCAATCGATCGATCTGAGAGCCGGGAACCACTGCGACAGCACAGCAGCGACCCCACCGACGTCCGCTTCCGCTATCAACGACGGTCCAACGTTCAGCCTCATCAGTGGACAGAAGACCGGACGCATCAGGCGCGTGCCATCCCCAGAATCGTCTGCGGCCTGAGTGGGGATCATCTCAAATATCCTGGGAGGTCTGCGTGCGAGCAGCGCGCTAACCTCCTGCGCGCGGATGTCCTCTAGGGGGATACTGAGAGTCTGGACGTTCCTGCAATGTTCCATGACTGACGCGAGTCCGGAGAGGGTAACTCGGGGGGCGGAAGACGTCACGGTATAGAACGGCCGACCAAGGTCGGCCATCCGGAGCTGTGGCCACGCGCGTACCAACTGCAGGAGGGTGTCATCGTCAAGCGCTGCATAATAGCGTCCCCAGTCTATCGTTATGCATTGTAACCGGTGGAGTGAGCAAAGCGGTATGAGGACGGGGGGAGGCAGTGGTAGTGGGGACCATGTGTGGTGGGTATACTCGACCGATCCGCGGAAACGGATGACCAACGACTCGAGGACCTCTGCAGACGGGTGGCCGGCAAGGGTGGTGAAGAGCGCATGACAGTCGTCCATCTTAGCGGGCGTGTTGAACTCCAGGGACACGGTGGTGAGCTGCTGTGAGCGGACCTTCGACAGCAAGGCCACAAACCACACCGTCGAGTCAACCATGATCTTCAGGGTACGAAGGGCAGGGAAGGACCCCTCAGATAGTTCAGGCACACCGGCGGGAAACTCCTCGGATTTGACCCCCAATGCGAGACTGTGCAGTTGACTGAAGCTAGCCAGGTAGGATAGAGTGCCAGAGGGTGTAGGGATGTTGTAGATGATCTGGAAAGAGACGACGGAGGATAACTTGGGCACGGCCCCCGAAAATAACTGTGAAGCACGCAACGCGGGGTCCATTGAGCGAGGAACGGTGAGGTGGAAGACGCGTACATCGGACGTATGATGCGCGACGCCTGCGAACAAACCTGCCACCCAGCCCGCTGCCGGTTCCGCGATGGGGTCGTCTCTTGCGGGGCCCTCTTGGTCAAGGCCGTAGAAGTGATACTCCAGATGACGCAGATTATGGCTCAGGAAGATACGCATCGGTTCCACGGTAGATGTCTCGAAGTCGTACTTGATGAGCGAGCGGAGATTTGGGAGGCACCCCGGTACCAGAACGCGTTCAAGCTCGAGCCATGCAAAGGGCGAAAGCAGGAACGTGGTGCGCCGAAGGGAGCGTGAGTCAACTGCTCGCACATAATGGGCATACGTATGAAACCTCGCCAGGTCCGAAGGTGCAAGCGTACGAGTGAAGGACTGGGGAGGACGTCGATCATACAGCAGGACAGTGAGTGTCGATATGCGAGTGTGCTCAAGTGTGCTCACCATTGTCCGTATTGTCTTCACTGCTCTCCAGAACGGCCACTCCCGAGGCTGCGGCTCACTGACCTCCCATCTCAGCAACTCTCGAGGAAAGGTCAAAGCCGTGACCGCGAAACATGGTATCGTGTGCCATAGAGATTGAAGCGCAGCATCGGATAGCAGTCGGCAGGTTGTGGCAACATCGAATAGAACTCCCCGCGGACAATGCACACAGATGCTTTGGATGATATTGGGAGGGAGGTCTGTCAAGGCCACTGCAGCCATAGCATTAGCAAGAGAAGGGAGGAGATAAGAGATTCTGTTGTCATGTAAGTATGTACGTACTGGACGAAGACTACTTATCTTGCATCAAGTACGCAGCGAGATTATTAGCTTCAGTTATGTAAGCAGAATAACCACGCGGATTGCCTGGATGCTCAGCGCTCAGCGCTCAGGCCTAGGCTCAGGCTGGGCCTCCAACTTGAAGCTGGAGGAGCGTTGAGCTCCCTTTCATCCCGTCCTGGGCGCGAACTTATATGATGACTCCTGCAAGACTAGTATACACGTTTGACACAACTTCTCGATATCGTACAACACTCATACTTGCTTTACCGGCGCATATACTGACCAACAGTCGGGATGGCCTTGATCCCGACGAGGATGGAAGTCGCCAAGGATGTCCACCCCAAACGCATAGGCCACGGACCTGCGCCGTAGACACCAGCCTGTCCGACTGCGATGGCAACGAGGTCGTAGAGCAGAACAGATCCGAATAGCGGTGACGAACTCATGGCGCCTACCGGGAAGAGGATGTAGGTGAGTGCCTGGACGAGGGCGGACGGAGGGGCACGGTATCGCTACAGAGAATGTCATGAGTTGGTCGAATAGTAGCACAAGCTGTGTTTCCAACTCACGAGAAATACCCCACCGTTATCAATGAAGTCGAGAACGCCGATCCCCGCGAACGTCTTCGCCACAAGATGGGTGAGGCGATGAATCATGGGACTCGTCGGAGTGAGCGGGGGCAGGGCAGCCACCGCGGCGAGTTGAGCGACAGTGTTGATGGTGACGAGAACCTGCGACGCGGTGAAGTCCTCCCGCAGCCAGAAGAAGAGCCAGCCAGCTACGTGCCTGCACGTCAGCGTTCCGACTCGCGAGACTCCTCAACAGACTGTACATACCGATGCAGATGTTGCCCAACGCATACACCGGCGCATAGTTAAGCGCGGCCTTCCAAGCACGTCCTTCGTCCTTGTCTTCTGTAGGTCGTAGCAGAGACTGTTCCTGGTTGGTGGGCGTCGGTGGCGATGGCTTCCCCGGTACCTTCGCGTAACCGTTGGGAGGGTCGTGCGTGAAGAGCTTTCGAATCCATGCGAGCTGGATGACAACTTGTCCAGAGAAGAACGCTGCGATGAACCACGGATTGGGCGAGAAGGCGAAATGGTTCTGCATCGGCGCATACATCAGTTCTCAAACCCTCTCAAAATTGATCAGTGTATGCGCGATGACATACCGCTTCCGCGACGTCCTTCATATTAGGAGTAGTGATCATGCCGTAGGTCTGCACGCCGAAGTTGACGAGGAAGGAGCCGACGGTGAGCATGCGCGCGCGGGAGACCTCGTTGCCCATGTTGGAGACGATGAAGACGACAAGCTGTGGTATGGGGAAGGTGGGAGTAGGAAGGAAGCGACGTTGCCCCTCCGTCGCGTATATATACTGTAAGGCGGACAGTGATGCGAAGCATGGCAGACATCGACGCGTGATGTCATACTTGAGCAGGATCCTCCGATCGCGAGCCCTCCCCTTGCGCGCGCGATCGTTAAGTCCATTTGCAGACAGACTACAAATACATACATAGACCTTGATATGACAACTAGATAGCCTGTTACGACGTATGTCAGCAACTGTGAGGTCGTGAACAATCCAACGTTACTTACTTGCCTTACATCCCGTCCCCAGCGGGTTAGCATTAGTGTTACATCGAAGTGAACAGGTATCAACATTTCAACATTCACGGTGCAGTCGCACGTCGCTTCAGACCCTCTCGTACCAGCAACAGGGCAGTCACGTCCAATCCCTCCTCAGCGAGGCACTTCTCGAGTCGGTCGAGGACTGGGTCCGGAAGGTGCCCCAACGCTTTCATGCGGGCCTCGTCGCTGATCCCGACACGACGCAATGCATCTGCGAGCTCAGCCTTCAGACCCATGCCCTTCAAGAACCGCTCGACCACGTCTTCAACCTCTGGCTTGCGCTTCTTCGGAGTTTTCGGAATCTTCGGAGGAGGCACGCGAGGCACGCGGACGCCCTCCTTGCTGGACTGACAGAGCGCGCCTGCAGGAGTGTGCTGCTTGGGTTTCGAGGTGGATGACACTGGCTGCTCGTTTGCAGTTGGCTCCGGCTGCATGTAATGAGATTTGAACCCAGTGAGATGACTCCTGAAGTTGCGTAGGCTGAACCCGGGCCCGACCATGATCTCCTGTACGTTGACAAGCCGTTCAGCCAGCCGCTAAGACACAACCGTGACGACGGAGAGACTCACCCTCGGGGGATCGCACAGCAGACACCTCACACCCCATCGGCTCTGGTCGTCCGACGTACTGCAAAAGACCGCCAATTGTACCGTTGGAAAAGACCCTCTAATATCAGAAATCGCATCATCGAACCATGACGGAATCTGCACGAGCAATCAGAGCTCGCAGCATGCAGTTGCTAAACTGGAGCACTTACTGCCAGAGGCGGCTCCCCCTGCTGAGGTGGACCATTCTTCTTTGCGGGCTCCTTGCCTTTGGAGGTCTTGCGTGCTTGCAGAACTACCGACTCGAGCGCGCCTTGATGTCTGGGTTGTTTGGTTTTCTTCTTCCGCTTGGAGCTCGAGACAGAATTGGGCTGGACCTCGGAGTCGGAGGAGACGTATATGAACTCGCGCGTGTGTTGCGGTTCGGATGTGGCGATAGGCTCGCGAGCCGGGTGCGCTATGGATGACGAGGCGGCCGCTGAGGTGGTCGGACCAGCGTCTGGTGATCGCGGCCAGGGAAGGAGGGAGCGCAACGACTATGAGCTGACGGACACTCACGATGAGCCTTCTTCCCTCCTAGCCTTGCTACTTTCCGAGCCGTCTGTCCCTCCTCTCCAGCCCCAAGCTCTGCCCGAGGACGCTTCCGATAGGTAGAAGGCGAGGGGCCATCGTACATGTCATCATCAAACTCCTCCTCGTCTCCTGGGACGTATGTTGAGTCGCGTTCAGCAATGCGCTGGGAAGGAACAACCGTCGATCCCGAAAGACGGCTCCCAGTCCTCTCCCTCTCCTCGTCAGAGTCGAAGATGTAATTTACGCCCAGCGCGGCTTCGTGAGTGAAGGACCGTCCCCGCATCGAGTGTGATAGAATGTGCAAGATATATACAAGATTATCGTACACCAGCCGGTTGGCCAGGAGAGGTCGAGGAGAAAAGAGCACAAGATGAATCGTGACACCGGGCGCCCTGCTTTGACGATCATCGATAGACGCGCGCGTGTAGTATGGCTCAACTTGTACCTAGGTGACCTCAGCCCTACCGCGCTGCGCACTAACATACTTAGTATTTTGTAAAGATGAACTTGAAACAATGTCTACAGAAGAAGAGATTCCACCTACTCCGGAGCAGAGCAAGGACATAGTGGTACTCCCTGCGGAGGCACACACCGCCGCAGCGAGGGACAAGTAAGTCTGCCTTCGTTTTCTGTCAGACTAAGAGTGACGGAAACGGGTGCCGGAGGTATATGTGGCGTAGACAGTTCAGGTCCAGAAGTCATGACAGAGTGAAGTGAGCGAAGATCGAAGCATGAATGCATGAACCCTCGAGGATGGGCTTCATTGCAGTGGGCGCTCCGCCCCGCTGCCGTTATACTCGGCTTCGCGACATTGCATTGGTTACCACCACCTACGTGAGCCTCAACATGGACCGCCGCAATCTGGAGCGCAGCATCCTTCGTAACCACCACCATGGCGATCCCGATGTCGACAAACCCCCGAGTCACCGACGTGTACGGCCGCTCATGGTTCTACAAAGTACACAACTCAAGATATTCAGTAGACAGTACATGGAGCCTTCGTGGTTCAGTCATTATAAGCAGATCGCAGGTGACATACAGGACCAGTTAGACTGGCGTGACTTGCAGTGGCATCTGTGCCCCGACTGTCTCTTCACCGTTGACGATAGGCGTAGCGAGACCAGCCGGCAATTGCACGATCTCGGGCTTGTCCTCCGGAATCGCAAACGCGAAACGCTCGACGAGCTCCACGAGAATAGCTTGTATCTCGATCAGCCTTGCGTCGGTTCATGGTCAGTTGGACGTAGTCACTGTGTAGCGACAATCATCTGACTTACGCAAATCGCCAGCTGGTGCGCACAGTGTAAGTCAATCACCGCAACGCCGAGAAAGATACTGAGAACACGTACCCGATACAACCTTGAAGCCCAGCTCCGAAAGTCATGAGGTTCGAAGTCACGCCGACGTACGTCTCGCCCATCTTCTCCTGCGCCAGGAAGCGGGAAGGGTTGAACTCATGAGCGTCCGGCCCCCAGATCTCCGGCAGCCTGCAGAAGAAACATCAGAGGTCTTCAGAACCAAGAGAGACTTCGGTACCACACCTGTTGTACGTCCAGATCGAAAGATACAGGTTCGTCCCACTCGGAATCGGAACTTCGTTCACCACCTCCCCGTCGACATCGGTCACAGGATACGCCAGAGGTAGCATCTCATCCCTAGTTGACACACGGACGTACAGATAGACGATCGGGTGCAGGCGGAGGATCTCCTTGATCGTGGCCACGACGAGGGGCATGGAGTCCATGTCGTCCACAGTGAAGTCGGAGTCGCCCCGTTCAGTCACGCGCGCCCGCACGGCTTGTATCTCCTCGCGCAACAAAGCCTGGTGCTCCGGATGCCGGGCCAGCTCGAAGAGCAGCCATGACATGCTGTTACTCGTCGTTTCGTGGCCTGAAGAGACGGTCAGTGAAAGCGCATACTGGCGGACTGTCGATAACTCACCTGCAAGGAGGAAGGTGGCCATCTGCGATATCATCTCGTCATCGCTCAGACGGTGCTTCGGGTCCTCCGCGGCGTTCGCTCGCACTGAGCGAAACACCATCAATCTGGGGCTATGCACATCGTGAAGGACAAGGCGCACCAATGATGCTCATGATGTCGCGTTTGTTGGGAGCGTTGGCTGACTCCTCCAAGACCGCCTTTGTCTTCTCCTGAACGAGCGACCACGAGTAACTCTCGATCTTCTCCAGGGTGCGACGGAAGTGGATATGGTCTCTGGTAGGCAGGTATCTGACCAAGCGCAGGAGCCTATCGGGAAAGTAGGGCCAAAACGAGCGGAAGAGCAGCGTAGCTCGCGACGGGTAGGGAACAGATTGAGCGCTATAGCACCTTGGAGGTTAAAGCAAAGACGGCGGTCGGAGTGATAGAAGTAGACGTACAACATGTTCCTGTAGGCTTCCACGATGGGATTGATCTTGTCGTCCAGAGCTCCACAGTCGACATCGAAGGCAACTGCAAACAACGAGTTAGTGGTGCGACCTAGTCATAATCGAGGCTGGACGGTACCTTCGCCGATCACATCGAGCGTGCACCTCGATATCCAGGTCAAGACATCCATCCGTTGACCACTCTCCGAGCCGCTTTGAATTTCTTCCGTCCACAAGCGGCCAAGCTGTTGTCCGAAGTGAGTAGTTGAACATACAGCTGACATCATCGAGGAGTTCACCTTCTCAGCCGAGCGACGGAACAGAGGAAGGAATGACCGGAGCTGTCCTGAAGTGAACGCAGGGTTCATGATCTTCCGCATGCGTGCGTGGTCGCTTCCTGGGATGGCATATGGGAAAGTACATCAGTACGGGTACCGGGGTACGAGGCGAGCGCGACGCAATTCACCGGTGACAGATAAGAGACCGGACTCTCCATTGATTTCACGACCAACCTGGTTAGAAAGGGCGCCCTTGACAAAGTGATAGCCGGACTTGTGCAATATATATTGAAGAGCCTGAGACAGTACCGACCCAGTGCAAGTCAGCGATAGCAGATATGCATACCTCGCCTGGGATTCGGGAAGCCGTACCTTCGGGTCTGCTACCATCAGAAAGTCTTCCTAGAGGCATCGGATGGAGCAGTATGATCAGTTGTGCACGTCGAAGAGCACAGGAGGAACAACGAACGTTGAGGCATCCCTTCATTTTCCAGACTGTCCCATACTCGCGGCACCATTGCTGCTCCAGCGAGCCGACACTACCCTGATGGTTCAACTCTTCCATATTACCTGTCGCAGACACGACGTCAGAGGGGACCGATTTGTCTATCAGAAGTACTGACCGCACAAAAAGCTGGGAGATGGCGGGCCACGGAGCTTGCGGATATATCGCCCTGTGCGGTATCGGCGAAGCGCCGTTGCAGCAACAACGCCTAGGAGAAGTAAGATGACCACGTAGCCTTCCATGTTGCTCAGCGTATCGAGAGGCGATCGATGCGAGTCGGCGCAGGATAGTAGGTGGGCGTGGGGTAGGAGGGCCGGGTAAGAAAGTAGCCAGCGAGGACGACATCTTAAATAAGCTTGAGCACCGATCTACCACCCCGACAGTTGCGCAGTTGCCGGACTGGAGATTGAAGGGACCAATACGGTGAGGCAACGTGCTACGTGTGCAGACTGCGGTATTATGACAGCTCGTGCAGGCCGCGCTCGAGGGGACAGGTAGCGGGGAACCCGACGGTGTGAGTTTCAACTTGACTTCCCAAACAGACAAGTTCTAGTGTACCTGTCCATCTGGTGCGGCGTGGAGAGGATCCTGTTGAAGCGATCTGAGGTCCTATGGTAAAATATGTAGTCAGCCCATTCCCATGTGACTAGACCAAGGCGATATTCGAACTTACCAGGAGGTCGGCTAGCCATCTAAGGACGCACGACACGGTCACTCGAGCGGCATGAACTCTGGGTGGCAGCGTCATTATACTTCAGTGCGTCGTCTTGGCGGCATGAGGGCATACGCTTCCCAATATGAGGTGCACGGTTCGTACAAACTTGATGGAGCTGGCGATGCATGTTTCGATACATTCAACGGTTCTGGACGCCCTGTTTGACGGGAAGCCATTTGGTTAGTTATCGAGGAAACGAAAGAGCATCGTAGCACCCACTTACGTAGTGATCAATACTTGAGCTGTATCAGCTTGCTATGGTGGGTACAACCGGTATTGTGTCGACTCAAGCCCTGCGACCTATACTTGTTGATGAGAGATTGCAGCAACCATTGCCTACAGGCACTTGTGCGCTGTGATTGATTGCTCCTCAAAGCCGGAGAGCCACTCGGAGTGGCCGGCCAGCCACGACAATGCCACTCGGTGGCCTAAGCGGGATGGACAAACCGTAAACGCATCGCCGTCGCGGCGTTGCCACAACAAAGGCCTTTGAAGACGCATATTATCCCTCCTTGTACCTTGCATCCACAAACACTCATGCCTGCCGCGTCCAACTCTAAACCTGACGAGGTCGAGCTTCAAAGGTGAGCACCACCGCCATGACTTTCATCATACATGAACACCGACCTTCCACCCTCGTCTCTTTCCTTCTCAGGCTCATCCCCAAAGCCAACCACGAAGCTCCTACCACACACGAACCACCGGCCACCCAGGAACCACCCAACGATCGCGAACTCCGCAGAGAGTTGACCCGCAGACACCTCTACCTCGCCCTGTACGACGACACGCGCCTCCCGGAGCAACCCCTCCGCATTCACTGGGCCCTCATCCTCGCGCCCACGCCCAAGCACGAGGACCCACACTCCTTCGCCAAGACGAACACGCTCTTCCACGTCACGAGCACGAACGGCCACTGGGACCTCGAGCGGCGCTCCGTCGAATGCGTCCGCACGCCCGCGATGCTCGGCCGCGTATTCCTGGGCAAGGTCGAGCGGCGACATGTCTCGCACGTCGAAAAGCGGTTGGGAGATGCGCGGAAGGTGCGCAGCGAGTGCGTATGGTGGGACTGCAGAGGGTGGGTTGAGGAGGCGCTGATCGACCTTACGAGGGAGCGGTGGTTGCAGCTCGGAGGGTTGATTCAGCTGGACCGCTTGTTTGCGTTCGCGCAGAGGTTTGGCGAGGAAGTCGTCGAGAAGGGCTTGAACGCCGGGTTCGAGATGCCGATCACTGTGGACTATCCTGGTCCTGGCCTGTGAGTTTCTTCACCTTGCCGCTGCTTCTTGCGATATTAACTGGGACGGTGCGTTAGCATCCCGAGCAAGATCATCAAGTGAACGAGAGCCTGCGCACCAGGCCCTGTATCAGTACCTCTTTCTTGTCATACCGTATACTTGTCCAGATCATTCTTAGCGTAGCCTTGCATGTCTATCCTGACTACTTTTGCCCCGCACGTACCCACGCCCGTATGCGAGCCCAAGCCTCATCGACCCGAGCAGGCCACGCCAACTCCACGTTCCGGAAGATCAAGAAGTCATGGCTGAACCTCTCGAGGATCTCCCCCGCCGCGTACGAAGTCACCGGGGCTCCCGCCTCTGTCAATCGAGACACCAGCGCGACAATCGACGGAGCGAAGCTCTCCGCTGCACCATAGTAGACGAGCGTAGGCGGCCACTGCCCTGGAGGCGGAGGGTGCAGAGATGGGGAGAAGTACGGCTCGGACAAGTGCTCGGGGGAGAGTGGCCCAAGCAGACGTTTCACCTGCGGTCTATCGCGTTCACTAGAACATCTCAGCGTTGGCTCAGGAAGGCGCACCAGTGCGAGGTAGAGACACTCACACCGAGAGGTCAACCCACGGGCTCAGCAGTATCAAGCCTCCCGGCAGCGACACGTCGGTGCTCTCGAGCAGGTAGCGCTGCAGCGCGAGGACGAGATGCCCTCCTGCCGAGTCTCCGATGAGCATGATCCTGCTTGGGGGACGTTCATCGAGTGCACCAGGTAGCGGTACGCGGAGAGTGCCTCTAGAATCTGGAGAGGGAAAGGTTTCGTTGGGTCTTCGCCCATGCCAACCAGGGAGTACTCCACCGCTGGGTGGATCGTTCAACACCAACGTAGTACCTTGCGGGAGAGGGAGAAGGCTCACATAGAAGGCACGCGCATATGTCGCGCTAGAAGTTGCATCTCTCTGTCAGGCTCTCTCAGCTGTCTGAACTCGAGACGAAGGACATACATCGATGAAGCCCGGGGTATACCTGCGCACGCACGCACAGAGTTAGACACCGCACAATCGAATGAGAACGCGGACAACGTACGAGACCCTCCAGTCCGCACGTCCCTCGCACTCCCAATGGAATACCCTCCACCATGCAAGTACAAGCCAACCCATCCCTGTCCTCGCCTTACCTCCTCCAACGACGCCTCGAGTTCCTCAGGAAACCACCACATCGCATCGACAGGCCCGACTTCGACCCTCGCCTCGCCCGCCCATTGCTTCATGACCTCACTGACGGAGTCGATTGGAACCGGCTGGATCGCACCTTCGACATAAGTCGTTTCTGCCGCATGGACGACGTCCGCAGGGGGAAGTTTGTTCCGGAGACGGGCTGCGAGCTTCCGAATAGCCTTCATCGGCGTCCACAGGCAGGATTCGCAAGTGATATGATTGACGGTGACAGATAGAAATACTACAGTGAGAGACAAGACGACAAGCCAAGGGGAGAGGAAGAGATGTACGAATCACCGGCTCTGCCCCTCCGACACGTCCAGAAGGGCGCGGCCAAAGCCGAGCACTGAGACATCCGCAGCTCGTTTTCCGCCCTGCTTTGGCACAGACCAGCCACGGAGCTCTCTGCCAGAGACAGCGAGCTCGAGCTCGACGGCCTGCAATTTGACGTGAGGTGCGTTTACCAGAACCCGGCGCGTCGCTCGCGATGAAGTACTTTACTGCCGGCGCTTGCTACACGTGGCCGCTCCGATGCGGCCGGGCAGCCAGGTCGCGCGGAAATCCGACGGTCGCAGGACTGTTGTGCGCACGAAACAGAGATATGGTGCAACAGGACAGCAGGATACTCGAAAGTCCGATTCACGACCATGCATCGATTATCCAGTCCATATGATACCTACGAACGAGAGACAGCCGGTAGCGGCGAAAGCGGTCTGCGACCAGTCATGCGATAGTAACCAAGTGTGTGTGCGAGAGCAAAGTCCATTAATGTCTGCGGAGCGTAAGAGAGGAGGGGAGGAGGGCGGACGGGGAGAAGTCCCTAAGGGGCTTACGGAGAAACGAAGTGGAAATAAGTAGGTGAAATAAAACGTGCGGAGATGCAGGTTCGATATTCGTGCTAGTCCGTAAGATACGTCGTGAGGGTTCGGAAACTATCCAACTGTTCCGAATGCAGCCTTTAAGCTGCGAGCAGAAAAGCCTGCAGCTCACAGCCGGGCAACAGCGCCGACTGCACCAACAAACGCACCAACGACGCCCACGATGAGCGCAGTGAACGCGCCGGCGGGCAGGCCGACGGCGCCGTTGAACGGCACGTACGGGTCGGAGCTCTGCGAAGGAGACGACTGGTCCGTCGAATTGATCTGGCCGCCCGTGAGGTTCGCGCCGTTGGGGCCGATCGGGCGCGAGCTATCGGTGAAAGCGCAGGTCGAGGACGTGCAGATGCACTCGCCCTTGATCGGGTCCCAGAACGGCGTCGAGCAGTTAGACGAGACTAGCGAGTAGTATGTGTAAGTGCATGCACTAGGATGAAAATTGCAGCATACTCACTGCGGACACGCGGCGCCGCCGAGGCAGTCGACTGCGCGGGGCTCGGGTTGGACGGCGTGGGAGGGTCGGACGGGCAGCCGTAGCACGTGTAGAAGGGGAAGTCCGAGAAGGGGCAGAGCTCGACAAGGCCGGCCTCGTTCTGCGGCATACCGTTGCAGATCTTCAAGTTTGGGTCGACCGCGGGCGTCGAGCACTTGAGCGGCGCGAAGTCGTTCAAGTTGGAGATCGGCGTCGGGTTCTTCACCCATGCGAGAAGCTGCTCGGACGAGACGATCCATACTACAGTCGATATACATGTCAATTCATGTTGACCGTGATTTGTGCAATCAATCAATGGCCTACCGTTCTGCTGCTGCTGCGCCCAGTCCAGGAATTGGTTAATCATGTTGATGGTCGACTTCGAAGCGGTCGATCCGGGGACGGAGAGCTTAACGGACACAATAGGCTTAGCGGAATGAACAGCCCAGAGACGTACGCGAAACCTACCGAGACGTGGATCGGGTGCGTGTACAAACCGAACGGCTGGCGCTTGCCGTTGTAGTGCGCCGTGAACGTGTTCTTGAGGTACTCCAGCGTAGCGGTATCGTTGACGGCGCTCTCACCATTGGCAGTGTCCCTGCATGGTTGCTCGTCAATTACCTCGCAATCCGGGGATGATGTCATAACTCACAGCCAAGGGTCCATCAAGTGGGGTCCGTCGATGCCACGGTTGTCGAACAGAGCGTACATCGGGATCTCCCAGAATCCGGGGAGCTTCGGCTCGCCCTTGCACATGTTCGGGACCGCGAGACAGTCGTTAGCCATGCCGTTGTCCAAAGTGTACGGCCAGAACGCGTCGGTGTCGTCCTCAGTGACGGGGATGGAAGCCGAGGCAGACGAGTCGTACGTGAAGCCCATGTCGTGGAGCATCTTGAGAGTGTCGACGCTGTAGTTCAGGAAGGGCGCGCGGAAGCCCTGGATGGACGAGAGCGGGATACCGGCAAGCTGGTTAAGGGCAATGAGGTTACCCGAAACCTCGTCCTCCGGAGGGGTCCCGACGTGCGTCATTCTGGATGGTACGAGCGTTAGTACATGCGCTTGCTAGGGAACGGGCATTCCTCTCAATCCCGCCGCAAATCTCGGGAGAGATCGACGAGCAGGCGAGGGCGTCCTGCAAGCGGCAAACCACACAGGGAGGGAAATGCCCATGCCGCGGCGGCGGGTGGGGCCTCGAGAAGACGCCTCACAAGAGACGCCGTCTGCATACGGCCGCCGTGCTCGAGAGAACAAACACTCACGTATGGTCAGCAATCTCGTTGCCCGCGACATACCAGTCGGTGACGAGGGTGTAGTTGGTGTAGTCGATCGAAGTATAGTAAGTCATCTTCGGCTGGCATCCGTTGGGGTTTTTGCGGTGGGCGAGGAACTGGTTGACGGCATCGAGGGTGTAGCTTTGGACGGCGTCATCGGCAGTGAAGACGATGAACATAGGCGTTTGGTCCTATTGGGTGCATGACGAGGTTAGTGGATGCGTCCACCGGTGCGCAGCAGTTTGTGTATGCGGGGGTATGTCCGTGCTTCGCACTCGCACGCAAACAGAAACAGAAACCGGTAAAAGACTTACCGGACTGAGGCCACCCGGGGGATTGGTGCTCGCGCAGTTGCAGTTGGGGAGCTTGCATGAGTTCGGGTCGCAGGAGTAGCCTGCGGCTGCCGACGACGAGGTAGGGCCGGAGAGCTGGCCCTCCTCCTGAGCGAGGACGAGGCCAAGGAGGGGGAGGACGGCCGCGAAGAGAGTCGCGGGGAGCATGGCGGACGACTTTGCGGAAAGGCAAGGAAGACGGCGAGGGCGTAGATGGGGGGCAGAAAAGAGCGTGCTGGGCTGTCGCAGGGTATATAAAACGCAGAGGGCGGACTGGGCTGGCGGGCGTGGTCTGGAAACAGGGAGAGCGCAACAGAACAGAACAGAGCCAGCTGACACAGCCAATCGCGCGCGTCCCCGGCCAAAGCAGCCCGTCAGCTCCATCAGCCCAACGCCGTGCCGGCATCTGTTCTCTGCAACGCCCGTCTCTGCTCCCCGAGTGCGCTCGACGCAGCCCAGCTCATCCTGAACGACTACTGCCTCTTTCGTCCTCGCCACGGGAAGGAGAAGAGGAAGGCGGCGCGCTTCTCACAGTACGCTTCATTGACGGGACTTGTCTGCCACGCGCATTCACCCACGCCCAGCCGTGCCCACGCTCGAAGTGCACGGCTGTAATGGCCCCGTCGTGGATGATGCGCTATTCCTGGACGTCTTCGGCATGGCTTCGCTCGAGACAAGCCAAGGTCATGTCGAGGTGCATCCTTACCTTCCTACCCGAGCCGAGCGGGGCTGATCGAGATCAGGCGCACGGGAGCAGGGAAGCATGCTGGCTCAAGTGACGGTACCCGTGTATGGTGAGTGTCTCGTTCAGGTTAGGGGATGCTCTATTCGATGCTTGTCGCGATGTATGGTACCTACCAACTAGCTACTTCCCCGACTACCAATCCATCCCTTCCATCAATTGTCCCACCAGTAGTGTTGGTCTCCCTCGAGTGCTTCTGCCGGCTGTGGAGATGTTCTTGTGATTGTTGCAGATGGTATCGTTCCATCTTGTATGATATCACCCTTAGCTGCTGTGGAATCGCAAGGTAGCAAGAAGGGCAGCGATCCAGGATCCTCGATGGCACATGTTCCTGGAGCAGTCTATTCGCGTCTCGGGGACGATTCCACAGGTGCGATCCAAGCCTAACGGCCGCAGTATCCGGATAGCGGCGGATCCAGGCGGGCAAGGGGAAGCGAGCATGCATTCTGCATTGCGCCGTCGTGGACTTATGTATCGTGGTCTGACGTGAGTTTTATGTCCTTCGTATCGTCAACATCGTCCCTCCATTCACTCTCATCCTGATGGCTTTCCAGCCTCCGGCCTGCGTGGTCAAAGAAATGGCTTCTGCTTGTCACCATGCGCACCGACCCCGATCTTCACTCCCTACCGTGCTTCACGCCGACTGCAGACTACATCCGCGTCGCGAACGCCCCAGAACGTTTGTATGTATGCATGGCACACGACGTACTTGCTGTCGCTCGCTTACTTCAATCCGCAGTGAAAACGCCAGGGTAAATGCAGGAACGGATCGATGCATCCGACGACCAGGTGGAACAGCGTCAGGGTACAGATATGTGAGGTCGAATCAGCTGCATCACTCCGCTGCTTGGAGCTGGGTCTGAAGCCCCGCCAAACCAGCACTCGCATTTCGAGAGTTTCATTCTTCAGTCTTCCATTCCGGATGAAAGATGCGATCTACTCTACAGCTGCCATAAGTTACAGTACATACGTCAAAAGAACGAAGCTCGCAACACCCATTGAACCTCCTTGCGACCACACCCGGTCAGGCAAACGGTGTCAGGTGCATCTGCATCCCAGCATAATCTGTTCGGCCATACACCGTCTCGTCCTTCTCCCTCATCAACAGCAGCACCCCAATCAAGAGGTGGTCCATCAGCCGGTGCGCTGTAGGCTGGACGACCAGAGTCCGCGGAGCCGTCGGAGTGAAGGTCGCTATTGGGGCCGAATCGTAGTATGCCTGCCAACGTCAACTTCCAGGTGAGCTTCGACTCTGTTCTATATAGTGGCAAATTCTCTGACCTTCCATTCAGTGCGGCCGAGCTTCCAGCTGATGGCCGAGCCATCGCCCACATTGTATACCCTCGAGCTGCATGTACGTCGTCAGCAACCTTCGAAACTGAGTCCAGCAAGTCACTCACCCATTCACCAGGTTCTTGGACATCATCTCCTTCAATGGCAGACCCACATCGCCAAACGCGACGGTCGCGTTCACCGACGCGCATCCTGCCCTACGCAAGATGAGCACTGCAACCGTGATACAAACACTAACGCCGACGGACTCACTCAATCTGTGCGACGAGCGGCCCGTCCTCCCCCAGACCTCTCCGAATGCTCGTCACATACGACCGCGGTGCCCACACGTTCACGCCCACGCTGACATGGTACCGCCCGAGCCCGGGCACCTCCTCCTCGCCGCCCGCCGCGAGCGTCATCGCGAACGGCCCTGCCTGTGCGAAGCGGTACGTCGCCGCCCGCTTCGGGTACGCCGCGCTGGCGTACGTCGGAAGCCCGTGCTCGTCCACCTCGTGCTTGGGTTCCTCCGTCAGGCGCGTCGTCGTCAGTATTGTGGTCGTGTTGCCAGCGGTAGTGGTGGTGTTCTCTGGGACGAGTCCCAATCGGGTGCTTGCGCGCCGCCCGTCAACAGAGAGCGACCGCCGCGAGCTGACGGACCCCGGCCGCGACAGGGCGGAGATGAAGGACGTCGGGGTAGGCAGGGGACTCCCGGTGGGCGTCGATGCTGTCCTCTGGGTGTCTCTGGTCTCGCCGCCAGCGGCGGGCTTCGGCGATACAGGCTCGGTGTCTTGGCGGACGCGCCCCTCTAGAATCGACAGCGCGCGGCTGCGCTCGTCGGTGGCGCTCTCTGCGCTCTGCCGGCCGCCCTCGCTGCCTCCGTCCGAGGGCACGTCACTCGAGGTGCTCGATGATGGCGTCGAGCTCGGCGACGGCGCTCTGAAGCGGAACAGCACAGCGTCGAGCACGACCCCGGAGCGGCGGCCGCTCTGGCGGAAGAGGGAGAAACGGCCCTTCTTGTCGTCGTCGAGCTCCGGGGCGCCAGATGTCGGCGTCGCAGTCGGCGGCGTCGGGGAGGGAAACGGAGAAGGAGGCGGGCCTCTCGACCGACGGAACAGCGACCTCGACATCCTCTTCTTCTCGACGCGCGGCTCGGGCTGCAGGAGGTCCTGGGCGTTCTGCATCTTCGCGGGAACTAGTCGGGGTCAGGAGTCAGGGACCAGGAACGGGTAGGGGGTCGGTAGGTGTGTGCGGGGGGAGGTGACGAGAGACGGGTTACGGGAAGTGGAAGCGTTTCCTTGATCCCCCTGGCCGGCGAGCATTTAAATGCTCAGTTCTGACCCGCCTGCCGCCTGCGGGATCCTCCGTGTATGCTTGTCAAACCGCGACTCTAGCGGCTCGACGACCGGACGCAGGAATGTGGTCTAACATCGAACAGCTAACTTTGGGGTCTTGTGCGATGCACGTATGGCGCACCGCCGGGCTTGCTGCGGGGTATGCGCCCTTCCTGGGTGTTTGACGGCACGAATGTCTCGCTCGGACCGACGTGATTGGTCGGTCGGCATTGGATCGCGGGGAAGGTTTGCTGCGCCCGGGCGTCCCGTACGCAATGCGCACTGCTCGTACGACGCGGACGGTGGTCAGGTCGGGCCTCCTCATTTCTAGGTGAGTTTGGGCGTGTCGAGGTGGGTTCAGGCGTGTCGAGGCGGCGGCGGAGAGAGCGAGGCAATGCGCACGGTGGAGCCGCGGTCACTACGCGACGAGACTCAATCACTGCTGTGCGTGGATTCTCGTGAGTCGTGACGAAATGCGACTGGTGCTATCAGGCTGATAGGCTTATTTGCTATAGACCCATGGGGCGAGGTGGGTTCGTCGAGATGGAGGCGATCCTGAAATAGCCCCGACGCGGACTCGGAGGACCAATCCGGCCTCATCGGAGCATCGCCATCCCCAGGTGGTTTGTCAAAGCTTGGAGCGGCGCTCGAGGTGCGTCGGAGGTTAATTCTCACAGTTCGCCGCGTACCGACACGACGTTCACAGATGGTCAGACTCTCTGTCGGCTTGTATCAAGGTTGCATCCGTCACCCATCGCATCCATAGACCTACGAAGACCGTACATCTCACCTGGTAGTGCGCATGGCAGTAGGAGGAGTGTATCATATCACTCGTTTAGGCATCCCATGTGAGTGTCATGTTCAGCCCGAAGTTGTCCATGAACTTAGTGTCACAAGAGCGGATACATTGAAATGCCGCATGAGATTTGCGATGTCATACAATCTACACCTGAGCAGGTGCTATGGAGAACCTCCGATACTCGCTACTCGACCGTCCAAATCCAAGTCAATGCGCGCGGTATACTCGGGAAACCCGCGCAGTTCGAAAGCAGCCTTGCGCAGAGACGGGATCACGCTCGGCATCCTCTTCGCGATCTCCTTGGGGTTAAGGCGGATCAACATTTCCGTCCTGCCAGTGTAAATCTCTTGCGCGGCGTGCTCGCCCATGCGTCCGAGGACGATCAGACGGAAATACTCCACGTTCAAACCCGCGAATCCTTGCAGCACATTCTCCACCTCGGCGATTGGGCGGCTGAAACCCAGGTACAGCCCGACCTCGACCGCGGCGAGCTCGGGAGGGTGGTCCTTCAAAGCTTTCGGGAGGAACAGGCTCAGCTGCGGCGATTCGACCGATACACGAGTGTCGGTGACAACGCTTACGAGGTCGAACTCCAGATATAGGGTGGCCGGTCGGAGATCGGCGAGTACCTGCGACAACATCTCCGCGATGTCCCACTCGCTATGGACTTCCGGCCGCAGTTGCTGAACCTCGCAGGATAAGCCGAAAGCCCATGCAGTGGCGAGGTTAGTACGCAATTCCGTGAGGGAAGCCCACGAAGAGCGGCCGAAGAGCGGCCGAAGCGTTGGACTTCCTGCCTGTTGTGCCGTCGGGCTGTGGTGAAGACTATCCTTCTCTCCTTGCGCATGACGAAGGAGCGGTGGGCTGACGTGGTGGCAGTGAGGCGCTTCAGGTTCGGGAACGCATGGATGTACCCGTGGATACCAAAGGACGGGACATCCAGGCGCGAGATGTTGAGCAAGAGGTGTGATATTCTGCCGAAGGGGGGCAGCCGAGGCTTGCGCTTACCCGAACCGTAGTGGATTTTGACGTCGAAGAGCCGCAGCACCTCCAAGGTCGGGGCGCAGCGAGCGAGATCCGAGAAGGACAGCCGTGCATTGTCGTATGGATTGAGCATGTTGTACACGAACTCGCGCAAGGGAGTGCGGAGCTTATGGAGCAGCATTTTGCAGAGCGGTCCTCCTCCGATGAGTTCCACTCGCGAGAGGGATGTGAGCGATGCGACAGCGTAGAGGAAGGCTTCGCCCGTTGCGTGTAAACAGAAACTCCGCTGGCTCGAGTGAGAGGCTCGCGAGGCATCGGGATGAAACCCAGGAGAGAGTGGGGAAGGTCCATGTATCCGTGTAGGGCGAGTGTGCGCACGTACGAAATGCGACTTCCATTCTCTGCGAGGCAGAAATTGATGAACGAGGGGATATGGTTTGAGTTGCGAAGCGTGACGTTGCCACTGGCAGAGAGGAGTACTTTCTCGTGGTAGAGCGCACGGTTAGCTAGCATCATCGACGTGATGATTGAGCGTGGGCGAAAGTGTTCTGGCATCGACATGGCAGAGTCCATCATAGCGATTATCACGTCGAGGTTCATGGCTATACTGTCAGACCTGGACATGGATCGTTCGTCCTTTGAGCAACTGCGGTTATGAGCATGAAACTATGGGTCTTCACTCACATATTTGCCGACAGAAATCGTCTGTACGATCTCGGAGTCTCGAGGTGTTGGTCGACTGCAGCGTTGGAGTCAGGAGTAAAAACCCTTCCCGCTGTTGAACACAGGCCTGTTACCGATCGAGTGCATAGGTCCGCTTGCGGCTCGTCCCGTCTACTGATATACAGAGGTTCCGTCCATGCCAGTGAGCTCTCGCAAGACCTGGGCACCGTTGGCCTAGAAGGATAAAGTCAAGGCATGTCGGGTGTGAACTCGCAGCGGTTATGTGGAGCAACTGAGCAACAGACTGAAGGTTAGAGCTAGACCTGTGGGTGCGCTGCCCGGCTGCATCGGAGCGGCCACGTGGATTAAGCGCCGGAAGTGAGTACTTCACCGCGAGCGAGCGACGGGTTCTGGTCAACGCACCTCACGTCAAATTGCAGGCCGTCGAGCTCGAGCTCGCTGTCTCTGGCAGAGAGCTCCGTGGCTGGTCTGTGCCAAAGCAGGGCGGAAAACGAGCTGCGGATGTCTTAGTGCTCGGCTTTGGCCGCGCCCTTCTGGACGTGTCGGAGGGGCAGAGCCGGTGATTCGTACATCTCTTCCTCTCCCCTTGGCTTGTCGTCTTGTCTCTCACTGTTGTATCTCTATCTGTCACCGTCAATCATATCACTTGCGAATCCTGCCTGTGGACGCCGATGAAGGCTATTTGGAAGCTCGCAGCCCGTCTCCGGAACAAACTTCCCCCTGCGGACGTCGTCCATGCGGCAGAAACGACTTATGTCGAAGGTGCGATCCAGCTGGTTCCAATCGACTGCGTCAGTGAGGTCATAAGGCAATGGGCGGGCGAGGCGAGGGTCGAGGTCGGGCCTGTCGATGCGATGTGGTGGTGTCATGGGGAACTCGAGGCGTCGTTGGAGGAGGTACGGCAAGGACAGGGATACGTTGGTTTGTACTTGCATGGTGGAGGGTATTCCATTGGGAGTGCAAGGGACGTGCAGACTGGAGGATCTCGTACGTCGTCCGCGTTCTCATCTTCTCGTTCGATTGTGTGGTGTCTAACCCTGTGGGTGCCTGCGCAGGTATACCTCGAGGCTTCATTGAAGTATGTTCCTCCTCTCGAGTACAAACAGCGGATAGAGCCTGACAGCGCCATGTAACCTGTAGCGCGACATATGCACCTGCCTTCTATGTGAGCCTGCTCCCTCTCCCGAAAGGTACTGCGTTGGTGTTGACCGATTCATTCAGCGGTGGAGTACTCCCTGGTTGGCATGGGCGAAGGTCCAACGAAACCTTTCCCTCTCCAGATCCTTGAGGTACTTTCTGCGTACCGCCACCTGGTGCACTCGATGAACATCCCCGCAAGCAGGATCATGCTCATCGGAGACTCGGCAGGAGGGCATCTCGTCCTCGCGCTGCAGCGCTACCTGCTCGAGAGCACTGACGTGTCGCTGCCGGGAAGCTTGATATTGCTGAGCCCGTGGGTCGATCTCTCGGTGTGAGTGTCTCATCCCCACGCTGGTGCGCTGCCATGAGCTGACGCTGAGATGCTCTAGTGAACGCGATAGACCGCAGGTGAAACGTCTGCTGGGGCCACTCTCCCCCGAGCACTTGTCCGAGCCGTACTTCTCCCCATCTCTGCACCCTCCGCCTCCAGGGCAGTGGCCGCCTACGCTCGTCTACTATGGTGCAGCGGAGAGCTTCGCTCCGTCGATTGTCGCGCTGGTGTCTCGATTGACAGAGGCGGGAGCCCCGGTGACTTCGTACGCGGCGGGGGAGATCCTCGAGAGGTTCAGCCATGACTTCTTGATTTTCCGGAACGTGGAGTTGGCGTGGCCTGCGCGGGTGGATGAGGCTTGGGCTCGCATACGGGCGTGGGTACGTGCGGGGCAAAAGTAGTCAGGATAGACATGCAAGGCTACGCTAAGAATGATCTGGACAAGTATACGGTATGACAAGAAAGAGGTACTGATACAGGGCCTGGTGCGCAGGCTCTCGTTCACTTGATGATCTTGCTCGGGATGCTAACGCACCGTCCCAGTTAATATCGCAAGAAGCAGCGGCAAGGTGAAGAAACTCACGGGCCAGGACCAGGATAGTCCACAGTGATCGGCATTTCGAACCCGGCGTTCAAGCCTTTCTCGACGACCTCCTCCCCAAACCGTTGCGCAAATGCAAACAAGTGGTCCAGCTGGATCAAGCCCCCGAGCTGCAACCACCGCTCCCTCGCAAGATCAATGAGCGCCTCCTCGACCCACCCCTTGCAGTCCCACCATACGCACTCGCTGCGCACCTTCCGCGCATCTCCCAGCCGCTTCTCGACATGTGAGACGTGCCGCCGCTCGACCTTGCCCAGGAATACGCGGCCGAGCATCGCGGGCGTGCGGACGCACTCGATGGAGCGCCGCTCGAGGTCCCAGTGGCCGTTCGTGCTCGTGACATGGAAGAGCGTGTCGTCTTGGCGAAGGAGTGCGGATTCTCGTGCTTGGGCGTAGGCGCGAGGATGAGGGCCCAGTGGATGCGGAGGGGTTGCTCCGGGAGGCGCGTGTCGTCGTACAGGGCGAGGTAAAGGTGTCTGCGGTTCATTTCTATGCGGAGTTCGCGGTCGTTGGGTGGTTCCTGGGTGGCCGGTGGTTCGTGGCTAGTAGATGCTTCGTGGTGACTGGGGCATGAGCCTGAGAAGGAAAGAGACAAGCGTGGAAGGTCGGTGTTCAGTATGTTGAAAGTCATGGCGGTGGTGCTTACATTTGAAGCTCGATCTCGTCAGGTTAGAGGTAGACGTGGCGGCATGAGTGTTGTGGATGAAGATACAAGAAGGATTATATGCGTGGTTGAAGGCCCTTGTTGTGGCGATGGCCACGGGTTATCCCTTATTCATCCCGCTTGGGCCACCGAGTGGCATTGTCGTGGCCGGCCCAGCCCCTTCGAGTGCTCTCCGGCTTGGGAGGCAATCCATCACAGTGCGCAAATGCCTTCGGGTGAGTTACCATTATGCGTTCTCACTGACCGTCTCTTCAGACCGCGAAGCAACGAGCAACAGTCTGTCATGGCTGCTCTACGAGCTGACCCGGCATCCGGAGCACCAAACTGTGTTGCGCGAGGAGATTTCAGCCGTACGGCACGCGTCGCTGAACGGGGCGACTCCGAGTTTACTGTGAACGACGACTCCATGCACCTTATCGTGGCAACACTTAAGGAGATACTCCGCTTGCACCCGATCGTCAATCTGTATGTCCGGCTGTCAACCAGGGACGAGGCGCTGCCTCTGGCGTATCCTATGGTCAATTTCGACGGGGAGGTGGTGAGCGAAGTTCCGATTCCGAGTGGACAAACCTGTACCTTTCGATCTGGACGTACAACAGGTGTGGTACCGAAGTCACTCTTGGTTTTGAAGACCTCTGATGTTTCTTCAGCAGGCTGCTGCAGATTTGGGGCTGGACGCGCACGAGGTCAACCTTCCCGCTTCCTGGCGCAGGAGAAGATGGGCGAGACGTACGTCGACGTGACTTCGAACCTCATGACTTTCGAGGCTGGACTTCACGGTCGCATCGGGTACTGTTCTCAGCATCTTCTTCCCCGGTTGCAGTGATTGACTTGCGTGCACTGCGCGCACTAGCTGGGAGGAGACGACCACGTTCAGCAGCCTGCGCGTACTTCTATCGTCGGGGCAATCGAGGCTACTACGTTTTGTCAGCCCACCCACCATCTCTCCTTTTCCCCTAGTACCAGACTGTACCCACCCCTTCCAACGGACCTCTACCCTTCCGGGTTCATCATCCTCTAGGTTGCCGACAGCTCATCATAGCCACGGCGCGGTGAACCCTCCGGAGCCTGACACCCCTTCGCAAGATCTACCTGGCCGCCCTGCGGCCTCTCTTGCTACTCCCGCCGATGCGGATGCGGAAGACGGCGGGTCATCTGGGGGCTCTACGGACATACATGTGCGATACGCGCGACTTCAGCAAGAGGTCGCACGGCTCCGCGAGGAGCAGGAGTTGCCAGGAATCTTGTCCCCTGAGGCACTGCCCAAATACGAAGAAGTCAGAGCGGCGTCGAGCAGGAGACCACGGAGGGCGTCCGCCAAGGATTCGAGGAGTTGAGACAGTCGGACCACATGTTCGCCGAATTTCTTCGTCTGCGTGTTTGCCAGCGTCAGCGAAGGAAGATGGAGCAGCTCTGCGGCCTGCCACGGCTGGACGTTGGCTGGATTGACTTCCGGTACGTGGTAGTACATATTATAAACTTGGGGTCAGGCATGTCGTACGGACATTCTGTATTGTACGTGTATACAAGATGTGGTTGCGGTAGATAAACATGAGGGTAGATACCGTAGGTAGAACCAGCACAGCAGCACAGACGACATCATACAAGATCCACGTATCAGTACACGATAGCAGACGAAAGCAAGAGACATGGCTCGACATAACAGGTTCAAATGGCAGTGACAACGGGCGAGATGCTCTTCAGTACTCGAGGTACTCGATCTGCTCCAGGCGGCAGACCTTCTGCAGCTTCCACGGCGCACCCTCGAACGCCCTAACCATGGCGTACCCCGAGACGAGCTGCACCTTCCTCAACTTCAGGCAGAAGCGGTTCCATCCAATCAGGATGTCGCGCATCTCCTCCTCAATCGAGCCCCAAGAGGGATCAAACAGGCACGAGGAATACGCGGGCGTAAACCCGCCGTGCCCCGGGAGCCTATACATCTCGAGCGTGTGCAGGTCCGGCATTTGCGCCAGGCAATCTGGAGCCAGCGAAACGACGTAATTCTGCACGAAAACAACTTGCGTGAGTGCTATATAAGATCCGTGATTTCAACTTGAACGTACCTCGTCCGGGCCGATGCCGTCATAGACGACCTTCAGACGGCGAAGCTCCTTGAAGTGCAGCGACACCGCAGACGCAATCTCTGGATCCCAAGCTTTGACCTCCATAAGCAACATCTTGAGCCTCGGGCGTGCCCGCCCGATATCCGCCAGCGCCGTGAGGCCCTCGCGCCCTTTCAGCCCGCACTTGAGCAGCCCGAGAGCCTTCACGTCGCGCACCGCAGCAACGAACCGTGCGGTCTCCAGCGGCGCAGCAAAGCGGTCGAGAGCAGGCGGTAGGACCTCCGGTGCGATCACCATCTGCGCAGGGGCAAAGAGCGGCGTCGACACCGTCTTCAGGTTCGGGGCCTGCGCACAGAAGTGGTAGAGGTGCGTGTCGGGGAAGGTCCCGTGGCCGCCGCCCCAGTTCGCCGGCTGGTTGGGCTCCCACGCGGCGACCGTGTACTCTCGAACGATGTAGACGTGCTCCATCGAGGCGGGCACGGTCCACCCGCGGGCCTGCGCGTCAGAAGCGTTGAATACGAGTCGAAACACGTCTGCGGACGCGTCCACGGTGAGCGTCCTGAGATTGTGCGCGACGGCAAGCGAGAAGACCCGCGCGAGTGGGTCTGAGGGTGGTGCTGGGAGCGGTTGTGCCCACATCGCCCCGACGAGACCTGGGCCTGCATGAGCGCCTGGCAATGGAACGTGGACGACGGCGGGGAGGTTGGCTTGCGGGTTGTGTGTGCGCACTCTGAGCCCGGGACGGATGTTCAGCAGCGTCAGCTCGGTGATAGGGAGATGCTTGTTGTTAACGTCCTGGGCGGCCTTATGGTGGAACATGCAAGAATCAAAACGCAGCGAGCGCAACTGGGGCAGTGCGTGGATGAGAGCGAAGTGCTCGCTGCGGATAGACATGTCGGTGAAAGTCAGGGAAGAGAGATTGGTGAACGTTCGGATGCGCATTAACAGGGCTCCTCGTAGCTGTCCTGGCGTGTAAATGGGTGTTTGGCTGTTGCCGCCGCCGCGTAGCCAGTCCTCCAACACGGCGGTGTACTCCCGGGTGTTGGGTTCGAGGCCGCCCAACCCGACCTCAAGAGAACGGACGAAATTCCCCATACCTTCGATCTTCTTCCATACAGAGAGGTTCTGTGCGATGTGCATCACGTTCACCCAGACCAGGTCGCGATGGATAGCGCGTGCCGTGAGGTCACGAAACTTGCGGGACGTAACGCTGAGACTGTGCAAGTCCGAGGAGCGTGGTACCTGCTGCAATATCTCCAACCATACCTCTGCAGGAATCTTCTCCGCCGCGGACAAGCCAGGATCGGTGTCCACTGTAGCCAGGCAGTAAGACATGGTGGAGGTCAGAGACAAAGGAAGGACTGTGTGAGCCTGCGTGCAAACGCGTCGCGGTCGCGTAAAAGCCATCGCGACGCGGCACTTTCCGGGCCGGTCTAATGTCACTACTTACATGGCGACCGCGCAACCATCATTCAACGAGTTGAGCTTGCGCGTGTACCAGGTACTACGTAGCAGCGAGGTTTGAACCTCCACAGCTGAAGTCGATATATGTAAGAGCAATGGGTAAGTGATCACAAGCTCTGCAGATTACCGGTCGCCATTTGCGCATTGGCAAACTCGGACCTCGTCAAGTCGGTCGACTAGTTCCTTGAAGTATATTGCCTGTAGTTCGTACTAGCACTGACGACCCTCTGCAGATAGGGCAAAGTCAAGTGCCTCGGTATCTCCGGATGCTCTACAGCAAGCTTGTGTGTACGTTGTCCATTGACAGTCCAGCACTCGCCCTTCACTCTCGGCATCGAGAAGATCGCGCTACTGTCACACCGTCCCTCGTTACTCCGCCGAGAACTTCCCGAACATCTTGAACTCTGCGATGGGCTCGCTGCGCTCGGCAAGCAGTACAGAGCTACCGCTACTCCCTCGCCGGGAGGACAATATCATCCCATTTTCCGACCTACAAGGATCAGAGCGAGTCTTCCCAGAATCGTGACACCACATGCTCGAAGAGATCCTGACTACCATGCGCAGAGATTGAAGCAGAACCTCGCCGTACTCACCATCGAGCTTAGCCCAGAGGACGTCGAGCGGGTAGGCAAGATTGCCACTCCTCCGGACGCTACGCAAGGCAAACGCCACCTAGCCGACGTTTTGCAGTTGATCTTCGTGGGCACGCCTCCTCTTCGAGAGTGAGCAGGTGTCTTTCGGAGCCAAGATGGTAAGGATACGGGAACATACTTTGCACGCTGCGCCTCCCGCATCCCCGGATTCAACCATCTTCCTCGGCGCCGTCGTCGTATGAATCTCGGCAAGACCATGCCCATGTATCCGCCTTCCACACAGAAACAACGGACTGGTGGCGTTCCGGCTATTCGATATCTTCCAAGCAGAACGCGAAAAAACACAACTCCTCCAATTCCATCGCGGTGAGTTTAGCTCCATCATAGCTTCCTGGTATGTGGCGTGCCTGATTTCCTAGTGACAGCACCCTCCGAGCTCGGGGCCGAGGGGATTCGCTACTGGCTACTATTGACAGGCCGATCGATTGTGCAACTTCAAAGCTTCACAAGGCCGCTCCACTTTTCCTACTTGACATCTGCGCTCTTCCTGCCTGCTAGTAAATGCTAAGCATGGTAGTGTATGTCGAACGATGGAAGATCGCTAATCCGCGCACAGCACGCCGTTGTGAAATGGGGATATCGCGTCGCGAATACGAAGACAGACGTCGACATACGCAAATGCGGTACCAGGCGATGATCGAGTGAGTTCATTCACTTAGAGTCACCTGTCATTGACTGCACGCGGAGGCGCAAACTCACGCGAGCAGGTTGCTTCTGTCTTTTGTGAGGTGCGCTCGGTCTGGGTCGGCCCATTCACCCGGTTCGCGCTCTGGTGCGTTCTGCCATCTCTACAGGCTTTCCAGGCCTGATATATTCAACTCTTCACTAACGCCACCGTACATTCAGCAGCAATTACCTCAGGCTGCAGGTCCTTTCACCGAACCACACAAGGTTCCCGTCGCCCCCGTTCCCTTGGAACCTACTTTTCACTTCCCACAATCCAGCTTGAGCCTCTCCAGCTTCTCTCCGAGTGTCGGATCGTTTTGCCCACTCAAGTTCAAAGTCCGGACTCCAAACCTACACTTTACTACTACAGCTCGAAGGTTCGCGTTCACGCTCGCACTGCGGGTGGCGCACTGGTACGCCTTCCGTTCAGATAAGCTGCCTCGTGCCCCATCTTCTCGGTTTCCCAGCTCTGCGGCGAAAAGTCTGGAGTCTCCCGCCTCCAGCCTTCCTGAGCGTTCGGCACGCTCGCTGCTCTCAGGCTCTGCCACGCTTTGAATGGGGCTGCAATGATCGGTCGACATGAATAACAGAATCATGGCAACAGCGTCCGCTGTCAACGGTGCCTATACGCGGTACCATATCCAGAGCGAGTCTATCACCTCGGCGACTTGGACGGTTGCCTAAGTCGCTGAACCGGCCGTGGACGTTGGACACCGTGTCCACCTTGGGCAACCCGGTGGCTTTTTCTGTCTGTTGGCCGGGCACCCGGAACTTGTCGCGCCTTGTGGCAGGCACGGAGTGGTTTGTATGCAACAGCCATCCTGTGCCTGCGTATGGCATGATGGAAGTGCCAGTCGCAACGTGCGGGGTTGTGCCATGCAGTCGAAGACCCACGTCGTCCGAGAGTCCGAGACGACCGCTGGGAGGTGATCGAAATGCCATTGTCTCGACAGGCCCGGGCGCTCGACATATGGAATAGCGGCGCGGCTTGGCGCACTCACAGTCTGCTCGGGAATGTTCTGAGGCCGTGTATGTCTTCTGATCGAGGCGAGGGCAACATATGTTCAACACACTTCACCTCCGATTTCCAACCGCTACGTATTGTGTTCGGACTCAATGTTCACCCTTCAAAAGTGCAGCGCGGTAAGTGTGTACTCTGTCCCGATTCCTCTGCTAATTCATTCATTCCAGTTCGTATGTCCGGCACTACAATGAACAAGAAACTTCCACGGCGTTGGTCGCCCGCGATAGTCGCAGGCTGGACCACACCAGACTGGTACTGCTTCGCTGGTAAGTACGTTCATGCAGAAAAACATGACTTCGCTCTTTACGCCCCTCTTGGCGAGCCGACGTCCGGACGAGTCGTCGGTGCCAACCCGGAACATCATCTCCTCCATCGCACCAGTACTGCAATGTACGGCGGTCAGTTCCAATGCGCCTTCGAAGCTTCCTTCGCGCTGCTACTTAGTGAACAGCCGTGCACTGCTGTCTCCGATTATCCATCGCTTCATCCTCCTTCTAGTGCGACCATGGAGCTCGCCTGCAGCTGCGTGATCTTCCTCGAGGCCCTGAGCCTGCAAGGCGCAAGTCAGAACAAGAAGCATCCGCATCTTCGACCGCCCGCTGCGCGCGACCGCTCACGAGGGCGGCCACGACGCCACGGGACGCGCCCCGTGAGCACAAACGCGTTCCTTCTCCCGCCCTGCGTGCGCACGTCCGACGTCATCTATGACCGTCGCGGTTACGAGGTTGTGCGTCGAGTCCGCTCGAAGGCGGGCCTACGCCGCTCAGGTGGTTTTGACAGGCGGCGGCAACCATCACGGTGGTCAGATTCGGTTTATCTCCGATAGAGATGTCGACGAGAGACTGTCGAGATGTTTAACGGCACGTTTGTGGACCCTGGTAGTTGTGTAGGCTCAAGAGTCGAGAGTACCCGTCGCGACTGCAGTTGTAATCTGGACATATCGAGGACACATGGGCGGAGGTCTGAAGCTAGCAGGATACGCGACCGCACTCGAGCCGTCGTAGACGAGCGCAGGCAGAGTGGAGTCGACTTCTAGATCTCGAGTCTCGGCGCCATCTCATCATCCTCTGTGTCTCTTCACAACACACGCGGACGGTGGTCAAGAATGCAGAGCATCTATTGAAGAGAAGACCGTGGCCACCCTGAGACTCGAGCGGCCGCGGGCGGTATCTAACACGAACATGATCCAAACATCCAGAATGCAAACGTCAGAACGAGTGCTGATCGAACAAGAAGGCGGGGAGGTATGTGTGTGTGCATGTGTGACCGAGCTCGAGCAGCTCGGGGAGCAATAATGATATAACGAATCGCAGGGCGCGGTGGTATGCATGCATGTCTTTTTGGGATCCATTGCAAGCAAACAGGCGAGAGTTCTAGTACGCGGGAGAACGGGGCACGAGTGCGTAAAGCAGCAGGAGAGCAGTCGGGTAAACAAGGGGCAGGCTGGGACTGGGGACGAGGAGAACTGGGGAACAAATGGGGCACCTGGGGTCAACGTTCACCGAGGCCCCAAAACGGGGCTCGTACACCGTTGCAAATCAGGAACAAGTTCAACCTCGAGCTCGAACCTTGTCGCCCAGAAGGAGACAAAAGCACGATGGGGGCCGGGACGATCTGGGGTACCGGTAACCGTGCAGCGTGCGGGGAGGCGCGGCCGTACGATCGAGATTCATCAGTACTGCGTGCCGCCGCATGCATCCCGAGCCTTATGTAGCGGGAGGGTGCGCGGCCGCGCCACACTAGATAGTGGCGGGTGCCAAGCTGGGTCGTGGTCGGGACCTCCGACCAGCACGCACGCGTACGCTGACGAACGGGTTATGGGTGATGGGATATGGGATAGAGGATATGAGATGAGTAAGTATGTAGATGGTGGTGTCGCTAAGCGTACAAGACATTGCGTGACGGTGCGTAAATGAGCAAGACCAAAAGCTGGGGAGGACCGATAGCCAAGAGACATTTTGGACGAGACTTGGACGAGACGGGAACGAGACTTGATCTGAATCTGGATCTGAATGAGTATGTAAGCCAACAACCAGATTGCAGGGGAATGCAAGGAGCGGAGGGAGCAGCAGGCACGTCCACGTCCTGCTGCCGAGGGAATCCAACGACGACGACGTATCGTACACGTACACGATCGCAGGGGCAAATGGGTAGACGGGTAGATGGCAGTGGGAGAGTGTGGATGGGAACGAGAACCAGGCACCAGAGACATTTTCAGATGCGTGGACACGAAACGGGATGAGATGGGATGGGATGGGATGCAGGGAAGGGGAAGATATGTATGTGAAGGGGAACGGGGTGCTATGCGGGAGAGATGGGGCAGATGGAGCAGACGGAGCAGATGCGAGTATACGGGGAGGGTAACGGGAAGCGGGAAACGGGATACGGAGACCGTAACGGTGACTAACTCTACATATCGAATCCAAACGAGACGCTGCATATAGTCCGTGTATGCATGCCAGCGCTCGGGCCCGAAGGATGATGATGAGGACGAGGGAAACGGGTTGCATGGAGACTCGAGGTAAGCACGCGGCGCGATGCGGACCGTTCATTTTCGGGAAGGCGGGGAGGAGCGGAGGGCGTTGCAGGAGGTTGAGGGTGAGAGTGGGGAGGGGGAAGGGGGGTACAGGTACAACAGCGAGGCGGCAGATATGAATAGATAGAGGCAATAGATGAGGGCGTTGCTCGACTGCCGGCATGGAGGAATTCCACAACGATTCGATGACTTGCGCTCGCTTGGCCTAACGCCGCAGCGACTCCGCATAGGGAAGTGGTCGCAGTCGTCTTCGCTGCCCAGCAGTCGAGATAGATAGATGAGAGCAAAGGGAGGAGAGTCGATGTCGACGAGAACGTCCGTGACCAAATAGACAACAGGACATTTTGATCTTCATCGTCGGGTGCCAGCGAGCGTCGTCAGCTGACGTCGGGTGCAGCGCGGTACCAGCAATGGTGCACACGCCGTCCCGCGCCTGTCAGCGCGTCGACGCTACCGGGAAGCACACAGGTCCTGTGGCCCGGCTCACCGCGCCCGATTCACCGTATGTGCGCTGCAAGAACAACAGATCGTCAGCGTCGGCCAATTAAATCAGAGACCACAGACGGCGAAACGACGACGAAGACGTAAACGAAGGCGACGGTAGGCAATGGTCCGACAATCCTCACCAACCCCCAGCGCGAGAGAACATCGCGGTTCGGATCCCGTCCCTCATCCCCTTGTTATATCGCCCCACATGCGGACTATGCAGACCCCCTCCTCCCCATCTCGCACTTTACCCCGCCGACACCGCCGCGCGAGACGAAAACGAAGAAGACAACGGACGATTACTCACCTCCAACCATCCCCGCATCAGGCAGCCCAAAGCTAAACCCCGGGAACCCATACCCCGCATGCTGCCCAAACCCCACCTTCGACGTCGACGCGGGCGTCGGCGTCGTCTCCCCACTGCCAGTGCCGGTACCACTCCGCACCACCGCCGGCCCCGCAGAAGGCGTCGGCGTCGTCGCCGCCGACCCGGCCGCAGCGGCGGGTGGGGTGCTTTGCGCGAAGCACCACTGCTTCAGCAGCGCCGCATAGCTCGGGTCGCTCGTGTCCACGCGCGCGTTTGCGTTCGCGGCCGCGTGCGGAGGGATGTTCAGCCCAAGCTCGCGCACCGCGTTCGTCAACGACGCGACCGACACCGCGGACGACGAGCTCGAAGAGGACGAGGACGAGGAGGAACCGGACGGAGAGAGAGAAGGGGATGCCTGTGGGTCCGCAACGGGCGTGTCATCCGCGTCATCATCGTCAGAATCCGAGTCCGACGAGTCATCGCTAACAGTCTCAACACGTACGCTTCCGCTCCTGCTTGCTGTTGCTGTTTCTGCTGAGGACACTTCGAGTCCGAGCGCCGACTTGCCTGGCCGCTCGGGGCTGCCTTCGCGTCGGGGGCTGGTGTTGCCGCTGGACGCGGGGCTACTCTCCTTGGACCGAGGCGGGCTCAAGAGCTGCGGGCGCGAGTACCCGAGCGTGCTGCCGCCGTCAAAGCCGAAGCCGTACGACATAGGGCCGAAGGACCTAGACGGGCCAGGGATGGTTGACAGCGGAGATAACGCGGGCGGGGAACCGGCAGAAGGGGAGGGTGGCCGGTTCCAGGTCGTCGACGTTGACAGGTCAGTCGAAGGTTCGAGTGCGGTCGCGGGGTGGCCCTGCACCATAGTTATGCGCGAGATCAGTGCAGGTCTCGACGCGGTGGCATCCTCATCGTGTGCAGCCTTCTCGGCGTTGTGGGATTGCTCCTTCGGCTCGTCCGCATTGAGGCCGGCGTCCGTAGGGAGGCTGGCGCTGCGCATGCGAACTGTACCAGGGGGTGTCGTTGGCGGGGTGACCATCGAAGAGGAAGATGCTGTCGGCGCAACGTAGTTACTGAGACTCAGCTTCTTCGACAGGTACGCTGCCGTGGGGGAGCCCATGCTCCTCCTCGTCATCTGATCGCGCTGCGTCTGCTCGCGCTCGGCGAACGAGGGGTTAACAGGCGGGAAGGGCGACGACAGGCTCCTTGTGAGCTGTGGCGGGGCCGGCGCGAGTTGCCTCGTCGGCGGAGCGTAGGGAGCGGAGGCAGCACCGGTGGTGGGGGTGGTCTTCAGTGTCATGGGTGCGCTGAACGTCCGCTGCTGTGAGTGAGCGACGCCGATCGCCGGGGATGGCAATGGCGAAGCAGCTGCGCGCCGGAAGCCGACCCGGTAGTTCGCGCCGTCGTTGTTGTCCCACCACTCACCGCCGCATCCGGGGTTATAGCGCACGACGAGATAGAGGGTGCGATCCGCGAGCTTCGTCTCGTAGTCCTCCAGGCGGATCGTGAAGCTGTGCGGGGATCTGAGCCGGATGTCCATACACGGAGACCGACGATCTGTACGTACCTAAACCGATCCCATGCGGGTCCCGCTTCCTTCTGCTCATCTTCTGTCGGCTGTCCGGTCGCGATGTTCCCAGCGAGGTCGCCCATGGTGCGGGCGCGGGGGAACGGAGGCGGGAGGCCGGGCAGGCTGACTACGTGCTTTCCCATGACCTCGCTCGTCGTTTGCCAGTCGTCGAGGGTGAAGCGGACGGCGACCGTCTTCTCGAAGGACATGTTGCGCACCAAGACCGTGCCGCGCAGAGTGGGCGGGCGCGTTCTGGGAAGCGAGAGCGTTTCGAGGAAAACATTGGCGTACGGGGACGGATTCGGCTTCGGAACCGGGTTCGTCCGCTCGGGACTGGGATCGAGTTCGTGGACAATCGTCGCGGACGTGGCGGAGGACACGCTGGAGCTAGAGAGGATGGGGAAGGGGAAGGAGCTTTCGGCTTCGGTCTCGGTCTCGGTCTCGTCACCGGAAGGCTTCGACACGGAAACAGGCTTTCCCGTGCGGTTGAAAACGCGGATGGTCTCCAAGCCCGAGTCCTTCTCGGCGAAGTGCACGTTCTTGTTCGTGCTGGGAGTCGACGGCGCGGACTGGGCACGCATGTGCTTGATGGGAAGGTCGGAGATGTTGGGCGAGGAGGACGAACCCTTCAAGGAGGACTTCAAGGGCTTCCCGTTCGACAGGATGATGGGAGTGGAGGGGGTGCGTGGAAGGGGGGACGAGCTCTTGGACGTGTTCCTGGAGTGGGAGAGAGAGGGGAGGAATGGAGAAGGTCCATGTGGCGGGGAGGAGGGGGAGGAAGTGGGGAAGGGAACGGCTGTGGGAGGCTCGAGGGGCGGAATCTCGATGCGCGGGGGAGGCTCGACGGAGGGGGAGAACCGTCCGGCGTTCATGGAGAGGCGCAGAGAGTTGATGGGGGCATAGGGAGAGTAGGAGGGGTATACGGGACGGTCATCGTTGTCATCGTCGTTGTCGTTAATGTGGAAGACGGCCTTCTTGTTCAGACGGGGGAGCTGGCCGAGGGGGGCGAAGGCCCCGGGGCCTCGCTCGTCGGAGAAGTTGGAGGAGGAGCGGGTGCGACGGTGGCCAGAGGGACGGGTGGCAGTCGCAGTGGAGGCAGAATCGGAGGGGCCGGCGTAGGGCATGGCTATCGCGTGAGGGGGCTGCGATAGAGGGAGGAGGGTTATATCAACCTCGCATGCGAATCGGCCGGGGCAGAAGAGAGGGGCGGACCCAGGCGGCCCATATCGACGCCCTCTCCGTCCGAAACAAGAGGGGCCACCGGCGCCTACGCCTTTCGCACAATTTCAGGCCCAGAGTCTGCCTTTCTTTGTCGTCCAAAAGAGGCCGTGATGTCATCTCGTCATCGTCCTCCCGCTGCGAATTAACCCTCTCCGCGCCGCCACCCGCTAGTGCCAGCTAGAGCCACTGCGTCTCGACTGTGCATGCTGGCCACCGCGGCCGTTCGTCTGCCCCAGACTGCGCCCGCCTTCCTCTGCTCGGCCTCGACGAACGCGCGGGCGTTCAGACCGTCGCTCCCACTCCACTTGGGCCCAGGTCCGACCTCCTATCGCCTTTCACGAACATCGAGATAGCCGGCAATCTCGCCATCCCCGCCCTCCCTCTGCGAATTCGCACCAATTCGCAGCCATATTTCGCACCTCCTTCTCTTCCCACCGATGCATTCCATACCAGCAGTGCCTGCCCGCCTGCCGCTCGCGTCTCTGTCAACGCGATCTCCAGGCCTCTTGGCCATTCCCAGCTCTGCGTCTGCGCCTCGTCCCGGGTCCCCGCACCCCAGCTGCCACTCTCAGCCCCCATCAACACCACCCCGGCTTCTCCACCGCTCCATCCTCCCGGCACCGCGACTGACCACAACGTCGTCCCTCCGTCCAATTGCATCCTGCCTCGCGGCCGACCGCGACATCCCTACGCCATCATCCCTCTCCGCCTGCCCGCTCGACGTCAAGGACAGCTCTCGACAGGTGTCGCTGCGCGAAGTGCGTCCGCGCCCGTCGCGTCTCGTACTCACAGCCCGGCCTCCCAGGCGTAATGGCCTTGACTGTGCAGTTACGATGCGATCTGGGTCTAGTGTCTCCGATCGTATATGGGCGGCTAGACCCAGATTGACTGAATGCCGATGCAGATCGCCGGCGTCTGTATGTCTGTTTTCGGCGATAGCGCCTGGAAGGTTCATTGGAATATCCGTTTCGGACGCATCTCACGGAGGTTACGTACGCAGTGGCGAGTGTGATCTGTGCCCCCGACGCGTCCTCCCGCCACCGCCGCGCCGTCCTCGTCGTGAGTCGTGACTGCTCTGCTCGCGACTGCTGTGGGTGCTGGCAGTGGCACGGGCTGGCTTGCACTCTTCGCGCACGCGTCGCTCTCGCACGCCCGCTCCCCATCGAAGCTTCTTATCAGCCTTCGCCGCCGCGCTATGCACGCCCAACGTACACCGCAGCCCCTCCTCCATTCTCGTCGCCCTGCTGTACACGCCTGTCCGCGAATAACCACGCCCTCCAATCACCATCCACGCACTCAACACAAGAACCTTCGTGGAAGTCTCCCCAAAACCTACTCCCGCTCGAAGCTTGCATGGCCATCAGTCTTTCTCGCAGGCTAGGTTACCAGCACCCGTCCCTCCTTCACTGAGACTCCCTCGCTCCCTGGCTGGGTCCCTCGCTGAACAGTCACCCCGGTTCCCTGAAATACCTGTCGCTGCGTCGGCGACGCGACGTTCCCCATCATCCGCATCTTCTCGCTCGTCCTCGCATCATCCAGAAGGAGGAGCCTCCTTGACGTATCCGCTCGACAGCGACAATATGCTTCCAACGCCGGACACAATGATCGTTCGACAGCGCACCAGTCGACGCAGCATCCAGTCCAGGCCTTCTCGTCCCAAGGGCTGATTATCGCAGCTTATCGTGGCAGGGCCCTGCGGCTTCTCGAACAACGCTCTCGTGAGTGCGCAACTGCGTCGATTCGCGCGCTGCTGCTTCTCAAGGCGCCCGCCCTTTTGAGCAGTATTCCAAATCTGAACATCTGAACTCTCGGTCGACGCGTATAGAGTTGAGAGCTCTCACTTTTCCGACACTTTTTATCCGACAGCGACTATGTATGACTCTCTCAGACGCGCGAGCAAGTACTGGAACACAATACACGGACGCTGGGCAGGGTCCAACGGACTACGGTCTGGGTGTCTGCGATCCCTGTCCACTACCGAGCTTGGCTAGTCCGCAACGCGGCGGTTCCACCACGTTTCCGCTCCCCTTTCCCCGCGGGCTCTCCCAGCAGGCCGCCGCAGCTCTCCTGGACGCTGACGCTGCATCATCATGTAGCACGCAGCTAGACGCAAGACGCGATGCGAAGACTAGGCACCCGCCGCCGGAGTTTCGTGTCTGCGCGCTCCGTCGCTGTGCTGCCGTTCGGAGTCTGGAGTCGCGTGCGTATGCATGGACGAGGGATATGTAGGCGTCGGGACACGGTGTTGGGGACTCGGGATAAGTACGCGAGGGAGTTACAGCCTACAGGTGCGTCTCCCGTTCCTCTCCGAACTGCTTTTCTCCGAAATGCCAATATTGTTCACGCCTTCCAATCGTCCGTTTCTGCCAACAACGACAATGCCGACTCCGACACCCCTTCTGCGTCTGTGAACCGCTGTGATGGCAGCACAGAGCATTTTACGTACGGAGCGTGCTGGCCACACTTGCGACTGAATGGGGACGCGGTGGACGTGTGAGAGCTCTTTGATTCTCTGTGCGACGCCATCACGCAGGGCACTAGTACTCCTCACGCGAGGCCAAGTGCCCATGGAGCGCCACACTTCGAGAAACGGAGAAGATGGCAGATGCGGGGATGAGAAGCGTCCATTGCAGCTGCGCGCCGTCGTCGGGGATACGAAACCCAATGCGAGATTAGACTGGACTCGAGCTCTCAGCGTGAAGGCCGCCAAGTAACGCTCGCTCGCTCGCTCGCCGTGTCTCGACGCTTCGAATTCGCCGGCCGAGAGGAAGAGTGGAGCGGGGAGCGTTTATAGACTCTAGACGTTGTGGTATGACGCAGCTGCGAACGCGACGGTCTTTCACGAACAATCGTCTCGCACTCGGTCACCGGTGCTTGTGCGGATGACATACGAGCTTGGGTGTGCTGACCGTCCCCTGCGCTCGCCGTCCGCGGCCTGTGCGCTACGACGTGCTGACTGCGAGGGTAGCAGACCCCGAACGGACGGACTTGAAGCTCGATTGGTCAGTGCTAGCAGCTCGCGGGTGGGATGACCAGCGCAGGTGAGCATTCTGCTCTGAACAGACTACCAAGGTTGTTCCAGGAGCGGACGCTGACCCTGCTTTCTGTCTCCTCAGTCCACTGCGACTTACCCGCCCTCAATTACCCTCGCAGGAGCGAGGCGCAGGGCGAGGGGCTTCTCACCCCGCTCCTCGTCCTTCACACTGCGCAGGCGACACATCGCGGCATCGAGGTCAGGACTCAGACGGCCAGACGAGCCCCTGCGCGAAGAAGATCTCGCACGCGACCACTGGCACGAACTGGGGAACCCACGTTCATACTAACGCGGGGGGGGGTTAGCAGCGTCTGCAGGCACGACGCGTCGACATCCATTCCACGTCCGAGTCGCAATCCACACGCACGCCCAGGCACCCCCGCTCTCATTTGCGCTTGCCTGCGGGGCTTGCGGCGACCCAAAGTGTCGCTGTCAACGAGGCGTAGCTGTGCTGTGCTTCTCGGGCCATCTCTCGAGCGAGACTCGCTGAGCCGGCGGCATCGCGATACACACTCGAAAGTGAGTGGAAGGACCCTGCAGGCTGCCACATACGCTCTCCTGTCCATGTCGAGGTCACCTCGGCCACGATGTCCATGTTGTACATGTCAACGCCCCTCCACGCGCGCGAGAACACCACCACTACCACCACCCAGCCAGAGCGGATTGGACGTCGTCCGAACCCGTGGCCGCGCGCGGAGGGATCAGCTGGCGTCGTCCGCTGACCGATCCGTCTGCGCGCGCGGGCGCTCCGATGCCCTATATGGCCGATGTGTGGCTCGTTCCGCGCCTGCGGCCGCGATGAGGTGGTTCGGTCGTCATTAATGTTGTTCGTTCGTTTCGCAGGCCGATGGGCGCGGTAACGGTCTGGAAGCAGGAACAACGGGGCCCGCGTGAGTGCTATGCATCGTACGTTGCATCAGATTGTGCGTCGTCGTTCTGTGTAGCTGCGTACGTGTTGACGCGTTGAGCCTGAGGGCGTTCGCGTTCTCTCGCGGCCAGGCTTGGCTGTCGTCCTCCTTGAAACTCGGAAGTCTCGGCCTTGGGCTGTTGAGGTCGTCTATCGAGCTTCACGCGGACGCTGCTGTTGCTGTTGCGCTGGGTCTTGCAATCTTTCGACCACACTCGTCGATGATCATGGTCGGACTCGCACGTAGAGGTAGGTCACTTCTCCTGACCACTCTCACGGGCTGACAGTGAAACAATACAGTGCCCATCGCTCTTTTACGTCTTCCATGACACCCACGGACTGTCGAGCTCGGACTTGCGTCGCAAACGCGCCCGATGGGAGGGAGGGTCTTCCAGCAGAAGTTCAAGGACTCGACACGGAGCGCCTGACGGCATCCCATCCCCCTTCGTCGTGGCGTTCGATTCTCAACTCCGTCCGCACACCCACGCAGGCCGATCGTGCAGTACGTAAAACGTTCGTGGACACTCGATGTCCTGTGGCCACATCACAGGCAGACGCACACGCAGACGTTCGCACCAGAAGTGCCAGTGCGGCGTGCAATTGATCAGACCATCGCTGTCCGCATTCCAGGTGAGAACGCGGTGCACTGGGGCTCGAGTGGTATGTCGGCTTCTACTCGCGCGATGTTGCGTTCCCACAGCTTCTCTGCGCGCCCGTCAGATACCGCAGTGGCTCAGTGGCCAAGGCTTCCCCAAACCCCAAGGATTTTTGGCGTCCGTCTGGTGAGTACGCCACTCGACTCGCTCACTTTCGCTCACCCATGCCAGTGATGGATAGGCACACATCAGGAGTCTCCATGGTGCCAGTGCGACGTACGATGGCCTCCCTTACTCGCGCTCGCTGCAGCCACAGACCGCACGCGCATTCGTCACCCCATCCAGGGACTCGCGGACGCCGCAAGAATGATCATGGAGGGACGACGGACGACGGATAGCGCTCCGATGCAGGCGGCACGCTGTGTCTCGTCCGACGGCCCGCCCATCATGCATCATTGCCCGTCCCCGAGCGCGGTGCGGCATCATGCCTCTGCGCTCTGGCTGTCAACCTGGTTCGGCCACAAGTTTGTCCTATCCCACGCTGCTCCTTTCGACTCCATTTGTTCTCGACGCGGGATCATTTACGGCGGTGCACGTTGCACGACGAGCTCGCTCTTGGTCCGCTGTGGCCGCCTGCGCGCCCTGATTTGCTTCGTGTGGCACACCAGGAGACGCGCGCCCCGAATCTCGTTACGTATATTTCGAAGCAGGAACGACCTCAGGAAGAAAACTGAGTTTCCGAGATCTCTTCACGCGCGCGCGGGCAAATTGTTTGCACGTCTCCCACCGCCTCGCTGTCGGTGTTGACTCCCAGCCGAACGTCCATCGTATGCACCACCGAATCCCGGTGGCATGGCGAGTACTCGTGTTGTCGGCCGACGCTAGCTTCTTGGGAGCTGATTCAATTCGTTAGCTGGAGCGAAGGCTAGTGGACTAGGTCCCGCGATAGGCAGGCTGGATGCACTCCAGAGTCCAGGCACAGGAGTGACAGGACCAAGAATAGCTGCGGTCTACCTCCTGTCCTCCACTTCAACAGCGGAGCCTAGCTTGGTTGCTGCTGGAGGCTTCTGGTTGCTGCGATAACACGACAACGGCTTGCATCGAACCCCAGGCTCGCACAAGCGATGGCTTCAGTGCGGGTGGTGAGTTGGAGTCGGCAGGTTACCGTGACGGGGAAGAGTCGCTTGTCGTGACGAAGCACGATGCCGAGGAAGGGGCGCGCGGCATTTGCTCTCGGTAAGTATGTACGACGGGTCTCCTGGAGTGTATGCGCACCAACTTTGCTGACTATCGGGGCGGGCGCAGCACGGTTGGATCCGCACGAAGGCGTAGGCAAACCACAGCGCCAACTCCGGGCAATGGCCCGAACATGTTGACACCGTCATGGACGATCTCCCCAGTAAGGCATGCTCCCATGTTCATGTTAATCAGATGCTGACACGGCATGTCGACACCACGTCCCAGGTCTGTTTGATGCTCGCACGTTCTAGCGGGATCCAGGATGCAGGCCCGGTTCCTCGGACGGTGGATCGCGGAAGGCAACCCGAGCGAAGCTCGGTGCTCGGTGCTACGCGTCCGCGGGCCCGTACCTCCGCATGTTCGTGCCTCAATGTTGCAGATCTGTTCGTTTGGGATATAAGGAGGGTGCGTCCGGAGCGGTTTCGATGGGTGTGCTCGTCCTCCCGCGGGTGTCCCTCCTTTGACAAAGCGTTTGCCAATGCTTACGTCTCTACGATCTGCAGAGGATACACGTCCGGGGTTTAAGTGGTATTACCGCACAGCTTCGGACGCGTCATTCTAGCGTGGTGAGTACCGTTCGAGCTGCGACGATCCTCGCGTATCCTGCTAGTGTATCTGCGCTGACTGCTGGCGCTGGTATATAATCGGCAGAACTGCAGGGCGGTAGTCAAGACGTGGCATGCACGCGCAATACATCCACGCTACTCGGTGCGGGTTCCGGGACGATGCACGAGGTAGCCACGGCGACGAACACGAAGTCTGCGCACGCCGGGTTCATGTACCTTGCGAAGCCAGCCGACGTTTCTGCGGAGATTGCTCCGTGTTCTACCTGCGGCTCTTTCCACGCGACATAGAAGATCCTAATGTCGAAATGCGGGGTATGGTGATCGTACCCCAGAGTGGAGAGTGCGTATCGCGGGATCTTCATCCTTCAAGGCCTCCAGGAGGGCGGGGCGTCTAAACGCAGGTCGATGGCTAAGGATGGCGGGTGCGTAATGCTTTCTCCTTGCGATACCTCGGAGTGCTGACTCAAGCCGCCGCGCCTTCCCTCGCGCAGAACTGCTACGTTGCATGGCGCCATGAGAGGCGGTGACGGTCCTCGCACCGGTCACCGTGCTTCTACGATACGAAGACCGCGGCGAGCAACCCGATGTTGCCATATCATGAGAACGAGAAGGAGCGACGATCTCCCAAAATGGCCCGGTATGTCGTTAATGCTACTTCGTCTGTTGTCTAAGATGGGCGTCGGAACACTCCGAATCCCAAATGAGCCAACAATGCACGTCCTAGGGAACCTTGTTCCAACGTGCGCTGGCGACGAGAACGCGTAATGAGGCGAACAAGGACACGATCTTGACGTGGCTCGCAACGCTTTGCTCTCGTTTACGTCGTGCATGCGCTTACTCGGGAGTGGCTGGCCGAGGGTTGCGCCGGCACAGCTGCCGATGACGAGAGCTTCAACTTGAACGACGGTGGTTGACGGCACGTTCCTTACCCCAGATCGGACAGGCGGGACGACATCCAGGACGCCCTGCACAACGAGCACGCCTGTCCATACAGTCTCCTCCCAACAGCTGCCTGAACTTGGCTCGATCCCGGACACCTTATCACACCGCCGATCTCCCGAAAAGGCAACGGTCCGCACGCCCGCCTCCCACCTCAAGCTCGAGTACCGCCGCCGAGTCGCGACGACGATGATCACCGTGTGCGCACTGCCTCCCCCAGGTCCTGGATGATGGATCCGACAACTGATGCTCGAAAACTCGCTGGAAAGATTTGTCCGACCTCGGGTGCTCGTCCCGTACCGCGGCGCGGCTGCAAGATAAGCACCGCCGGTTCTGGTCAACGTTCTCGCCGCCATCACCCGCAGGAAGGGCTTCTAATGCTGAGTTGGAGCCTAGGCTCCTTTGTGCCGGGTCCTGTTGTCTCCAAGCATGGGCTGCTTTATGTTTCGTCCGCTTTCGTCCGCTACGTGACTGTGCGTCGCTGCCGTGAATGGCTGGGGCGGCGGAACGCGTCCGCGCTACAGCGGGTTGTGATAGGGAGATACGTTCCTGTGGAATCACGCGGTGGGTTCTCTCTCGTCTTGTGAGCTCTTGGTCGGCTGTACTTGCCTCCATAATCATCTTCCGAGTGCGCTGAACGACTTCTGCAACGCAGTCAGCGGTTTTCCATCTTCCAAGCGTGTTCGTTCCTGGTCTCGGCAAGCTGGAATACAGTCCTCAGTACTTCCACCACGGTGGCATCAAGGTGTCAACGCGGACTGTCCGCCCGACCGTGAGTTTTCTGCATATCGATGAGCCCGTAGTTCCGTATATGGTTAACCATATTCTGGCAGGGAAGTGGCCCACGAGCGGCGCGAGGAATACACTGCTGCCACGCCACCGATCTTCTAGCCATTGTCTTCCAAGACTAGCGAATTCATAGCTCCAGCAGTCCCGCTTCAGAGGAGTGCAAGCGTTGGAGAGGCTCCGTCTTGTGTACTGCTCATCCTATCCTCCTGTGGACGCACTGGCGGATCCATTGTCCCCTACTCATGTGACATCGGTCGATCAGGATTGCGACCATCGGCTGCAAGCCTGCTTCAAGATGTTTCCGCGGTAATATTATGGGAACCGCGCTCTCCACGCTGCAGCACTAGTTGCTGGGATGCGACAGAGTTCTCTACGAAACATCAATGCCTACGAAACATCAATGCTCCGAGTGGTGTCGTGACGGTCCCACCTAGACCCTCGTCGTCGTCCTCCCCCGGCACCGAAACCTTGTATATGAAGTGAGTGGCTTATCTCTCCACCGCGTGCCATTCGCTTATTTCCACTTAACCATGTCTCCACAGATATCGATCCGTGATGTGTGCTGTAACTCCACGCCGTGCTCCACCTTCGCGAAGAGAGTCTCAGGGAGAAGCGTCCGCCACTCAGGAAGGGTGGTGAAAGTGGTGTCCGGTACAGTAGGGTGCTTCTGTGAGTCATTCACTTGCGGCATATCCAACACTGCTCGTACTGCTTGTAGGGATAGTTTCCGATTCCCAGATACCCACAAACGGACATCTGTAGCCGCGAGGATTGGATCCACCGCAAGATATCCCTTGGTAGGTGCGTGTGATGTTATCTCGAACGATCGCGAAACTGACCATTCGTACTGGAAGGTAGGCTCACAAACTCTTCGCGAAGCGTTTCACCCACTTCCTTATGGCGAGGTCCTGCATAGAGAACAACAATCAGCATCGGCGGAGTTACAGTCCGTTCCTTCGGCTCACCTCATCCCACGCCGCCTTGAAGCTCGGCCTTCCCTTCCAATCCTCAAGATACTTCTGCAATCTCGCGAACCGCGGCGACTCCAGCTCAGCCTTCACCTTCTCCCCATGCTCCATCTTCACCCAATACCCGACTCCGCTCTTCACGAAGACGTCGACGAACAGGAGTGACGGGATAAAGGCTGCGTCCGCAATGGACCACTCGCCCACGACGAAGCCCTCGTCTGGAAGCATCCGCTGGAGCGTCTCTAACGTTTGCAAAAGACTGCTGCCGTCGTCTCGGTTGGTGATCCAGAGAGCGTTGTCCGAGGGTATCTTCTCTCCCACGATGCTCATGAAGAGACGCGCTTTGGCGCGCTTGACAGGGTCTTTTGGGAGGAGTCTCGCGTCGGGAAACAGGTCCGCAATGAACTCGAGTAGGACAAGCGACTCATAGAGCAAGACGGAGTCCGGCGAAGGCTTCTCGGGCGGCGCATCTTGCCTCCCATACGAGAGAGCAGGTACCTAGGATTAGTGAGTCTTGCCGTGCATACCGACGACTCCTTTTGCGAGAGACTGACCTTGCCCGTCACAGGGTTGACGTTCTGGACGAACCACGACGGCTTCTCGTCCATGTCGAAATAGATCGCCTCGTACTTCGTGCCCGCTTCTTCGAGGGCAAGCCGGACCTGCGAGAGAAGCCCGTTACCCCGACAGGATAAAGGGACAACATCACGTTGCAGGACATACTCGCATGACATAAGGGGATGTCTGCACGGTCATCAGTATCTGCAACAGAAGCCAAGCAGTACACGCACGGGTGCGCCGTAAAGCACAATCCTCTGAGGGTTGGTAGCCATCCTTCGCCTCGAAAAAGTCGTCGAGGAGTTGCAACGTACCGGTGAGTTTATGATGTGTCAACGATGGGTTTGGGTCAGTTACTTATATGCCTACTGTAGCGTCTGCAGCCTCCGGCTCGGACGATGACAGAGTTGTGTGTACTGGTTATGCTACTGCCGACTATGCCGGTCGGATGTTCAACTAAGAAGAGATGTAAGTAGAAGCAGACGTCGGGAGAAACTGGGCTCGGTCTTCGGGACCCGGGGACTCGTAGACCGAAGAGGAGGTTATTTCAAGAACAACCAGACGCGTACTTCAGGTTGCCTGAACGCGCTTCGGAGGACGCGTGAGCCTTCCTAGGCCTCCTGGTCGACGCTGTCACAGGACGGTCGACCGGCAAGTCATGGTAGCCAACCAGAGCAAAATGGACGTTGAGGGGTTTGAACCCTCGACCTCACGCAAGCTCAAAGTGCAAAGCGTGCGCGCTACCACTGTGCCAAACGCCCTATAGGATACAGGGCGCGCAGAGCAACAAGTCACGCTTAAGTGCTCACGGGCCGCTCAGAGCCGGCCGCTGTAACCTCGCTGTGGACCAAGTCTCGCAGACTGTGCCTCCTCTGTCTCGAGTGACCGGTCATCTGCGCGGTACGTTCTGCATCCATGAGCTACCAAGCACTGTCCTCGTGCCTTACAATCTTTTCAGCTCACATGTGGCTCCTGCCGGCCCCAACTGTGCCTGCGCGAACTACGCTCACTGGCACCTGACCCAGTTCCTCGTCCCGGCGGGTGGCGGTCGTTGAACGGGCCTGAACATCTCTCCGCCAACCACGATACGTCCTGTTTGCCGTGGGCCGCGTGTCCAAGAGTTATAAGGACCCCACGTAGTCGCTGAACGAGGCCCTGTTCGTCTCGTCACGATGACTGCCACACGCTCTATACTGCTCTGCTTCTTGGTCTCTTGCGTCACTGCGTGGTCGACCTTCACTGTGCCCCATACGGAAGGGCAGGATGATAGTCCCGCGTTGTTGGCTGCGCTTGCCACGGGCAACTTCTCAACGAACGCGACGATCCTATTTGCCAAGGGCACGAAGTACAACATCTTCACGCCCGTGAAGTTCCCGACCTTCACGAATGTGGAAGTCCGCATTGAGGGCAACCTCAGCTACCCGAGCGACATCCCAACTGTCCAAAGTGAGTCCTCTGTGTTCAGGACCATGACTTGACTGACTGCGTCTGGACGGTACTGGCAGACCTAGTAGGATCGTCGGTAAGCGATGCGCACAGGTATCATACCCCCGTCAGAGCTGATGGAGAATATGCCATTCATTAGAGCTTTCCCGGGGCATGGTCAGTGTGCTCGCCCACATGCCCATACGTGTACCGGTATTGACACCCGCGTACCTCCCAGGTTCACATTCACCGGTGGTACTAATGTCACTCTTCGTGGCTCTACCGATGACAACTGGGGCTGGGTAGACGGCCATGGTCAAGCGGTACGCTCAACTGAACTCATGAGGTGTCTCGGTTTCTGGCACTGACACACGGGAAACGCAGTGGTGGGACGCTGTCCAGCAGACCAATCGTCCGCACGGATGGGCTTTTAGCAAGATCACCAACGGTGTGATCCGGGACATGAAACTGTGGAAGGTTAGCCCCAACGTCGCTGTGTAGGCAGGCGGAGATCTTCATTTTGTCTACAGCCTGTCGCTTGGAACTTTGCTACTAGCGGTTCGAAGAACATCCACGCATACAATAACAGGATCATGGCAGTCTCCGACACGGATGTGAGTTCTCATATGTTGTCCCCAAAGTCCAATGTTGACAATTTTGTGCAGTCGTTTCCCTTCAATACGTAAGTGAGCTCTATACAACCTCTTAACTGTTCTTGACGCAACGCGGCCCTTTGTGTACCTGACAATCTAGCGACGGTACGCCCTTCTCAAGACGCCCTTTTGTTCTTCTCTTACGTTTCCTCTTAGGGTTCTCCGCTGGTGGCACGGACATGCTCTTCGAGAACAACCACATCAGAACGGGGACGACTGTCTGACTGTCGGAAGCGGCGCGAAGAACATCCACTTCAGGTATGCTCGAGTAGTAGCCGGCAGCTTGCGAACTGTAGCACTCACTTGGTGCCCGACTCACAGAAACAGCTACTGCGCCGGTGGCCATGGTCTGTCGATCGGTTCCCTCGGCAAGGGTGGGTCCGTCGCCGACGTCCAGAACATTCTGTAAGTCAACCCTTTAGGTGCGATGATATTCATATGGGTGCTAACACGGCACGTGGGCTTCGGGGCGTTCAGAATCGAGAACGTCGTGATGGTGCGTACTACAAGGGTCTGCGTGGGTCGGTCGGTAACTCACTACTGTAGCAGAAAGACTCGCTGTACGGGGCTCGCTTCAAGAGCTGGACTGGCGGTAACGGTCTCGCGCGCAAGTGAGAATAGTTCGCGTAGACCCATCGTTATGCCATTCATCTTCCTCTCAGCATCACCTGGAAGAGCATCGCGTTTACGAACGTCATGTTCCCGGTCCGTCTGTTTTACTCGCGTCCTCCCCCTCTCCTAACGACCCCTTCCCATGCATAGATCTATGTTACGCAGAACTACTGGGATCAAGGCGTGAGTCGTCTCGCGGTCGCTCAATATGAGAAGCACACTCTAACCAGCCTTGTATCTTACTCGCAGATCGGCGCCAAGCCCAACTCCACGAGCACGAACAACACGCACATCCAGGACTTCCTGTTCGAGAACTTCATCGGCACGATCAACGAGTGCGTTCGAGACTCTTTCCCTCGTCCGCCTCATCCTTCCTGACTCTATGTTTCATAAACAGCAAGCCCGGATTCGTCGAGGGCTCCTGCGTGAGCGACCCCTGCTGGTACGCCTCTAGATACTTTCTTCCGATCGGACATCGTCCAACTGTGCATGTAACCAGGTACTCCGTCGAAGGCGCCACGGGCAAGGAAGTCGTCATCTTCGACCTGTATCCCGACACCGGTGCGTACGGCGGGATGCCGCTTCCACCGCTCCTCGCGAGTCGCCACGCTCATCTGCTTCCGATCATGCAGCGACAAATATCGTCGCCAAGCATATCGTCGCGACCACCGAGACGTTCTCTCCGGTTCGAGCCATGTGCAACTCTAGCACGGTAGGATCATCGTCCTATTCGACTCTCGTTAAATGACACGGAGGCTGACGTATGTGGCTTGTAGATCTCGACAGACGTCGGCTTCAAGTGCATGGACGGTCTGTTCATCCCGACTGCGAAGGGGCTGCTGTAGGTTTAGTACTCGGGACCGAGAGGGGTTGCCTACGGGTCGTCCACGTCACGACTACCGATGCCCTTGAATCTCCGGGGGCAGATCCTTACCGAGTGCGCGCGAAGGTGGAACATATATACAGACACTCGATATGAGATCAGTCGATACCGTGATGCTGGCGAAAGACAGTACACATGCACGAGAGCAAGTGAAAGAGGTGCAAGCAGAGACCAAGTGACAGATGGAAAAAATACGAACTTAGGAGACGCAGTACCCTTCTACGCGCCTGCCAACGGAGCACGCCGGACTAGAGTTGGAGACGGCCTCATTAACAGCCGCATAGTGACAGGTCGGATGTTGTCCTGATGAACAATCGCCGTGAGCAAGTTGGACAGATCGAGAAGCACGACTCAGCACACTCACCTCTGAACGGCATAGCGAACCCAGCCACCGCAACGCAACCCTACGCCTGATCGTATCGTGGCGGGGCTTCCTGCTCCAACCGCATCTTCTCCACCTCCTCCTGCAACGCAGCCAACTGCGCATACACACTCGAGTTCCCCGTCGAAGCTGTGCGATCCCAGGAGCTGTAGGTTGTGCCCGGCGTGGTGGGAGAGACGTTCATCTCGTGCGGCCCGGGTATGGGCGGCAGCGCGCGTATGGCATGATTCATCGAGGGGCTGGTAGGTGTCCTCCCCTCACTCTGAGGCCGGGATGGGAGGAGAAGCTGGGATGAGGCGATGGCCGCCTCCCTGACCTCGGTGGGAGCAGAATACAGGTCGAGATGGACGGGACGCGCATGGGAGAGGAGGGCGGGTAAGAATACGAGGAACTCTCGGTGGAACTGGTCCAGCTGGCAAGCCGCGCTGGCGTCCCTGCTGAGCCCGAGGGTGGATACTCCGGATTGCCGATGAGGAGAACGCTTGAGCCAGACTCTGGGATCTGGTTCACATTCTGCTCCTGGTTGGTGCCATACTCTGTAGTGCTTTGATTCGAGTCGGATGCACCGTTGTTGCCCTTCTCCGTCTCGAGAACGTTGAACGAAGGGTTGTCTTTGGACGCCCTCCTGCGAAGAACGAGGATGAGGGTGGCAATGAACGCCACAACTCCGATGCCGCCGATTGTCGCACCTACTATGAGGCCAACGGGCTTCGTTGGGGAGCGCGCACTAGAGCTCGGTAGCGAAGTAGTCGGTGGTCTGACTGGCAGTGAAGAGGTGACGCTTGAAGTCGATAGAGGGGACTGAAGGAAAGGAAAAGGAAGAGGAAGAGGGACTCGTGAACGGGGAAGGCACACGCGTAGTTGAAGACGCAGGAGACAAAGAGACGTTGACGAGGAGGGAGGTGGCCAAGTCGGCCAGGTATCGGAAGAGGTGCTCGAAGAGAGTGTGCTCGCAGAAGTGGTGGTTGTGTCGGTAGTGGTAGTGTGGTGATGAGGTCGAGGGATGTTGAGGTGATCGTTGTGATGGTAGAAGGTGGTGGAGTAGTGTCTATGGGTCCCGACTCGTCGGGGACAGTGTATGCAATGAAGTCGAAGAGGATGACAGAATCCGGGGTGTCCGCCGCTTGCATCTTCAGTGTGTGCTGTACGTTATCAAGCCCATCCCGCGCGTACACCAGGACGCCAAATTCGGGATCCGGGCTATCCGAAGGGGTATGCAGGAATGTCCCATCCTCGGCTCCGTCGAGGGTGAATTGCAAACTAGTCGTTGTAGCAGCACCCGGTACGGCATTCGCGAGCACATTGAAGACGTACACCGCCGTCCCTGTGAACTGCACCTGCATGAAGCGAGGTGCCGGGTCGCTCGTGTGGTGCGACGTATCGTGCCAAGTTCCGTCCAAGGTCTGCGAAGGGTCGAGTTTGATAAGACATTCGCTGCACGTCGAGCCCTGGGACCACTGGTTGTTGGGGGAGTAGGTGACCTGTGGGTCTGCGTCGTCGATTGTGCGGTTTGTAGCTGCCAGCGCACAATCCGCTCGGAGGAGGACGAGGATCAGAGACACGCGTATCCACAATCCATAATATGCGTGCGCCATTCCTGAGGGCCCGTCTCTGAGGGCAAATCGCTGAAGATAGGTAGTAATGAGCGTGCAGTGAAAAGAGCGACAGAGGAGACGTGGAGCGCACCGTTGCGAAGGTGGGTGGATATGTCCCGCACACTGCCAGTACCCATGATAGAGTTTCGGACCCTCAGCAGTTGGATACAAAACTCATGGATGGGTTCTGTAGATGGTGATGAGATGGCGGACTACGACTCCTACGACATGCGACTATGCTCTGGGTCAGCGCGAGTAGCCTTCAGCCTTACATTAGAGGTGAGCAGAAAGCACCCCGATAGCTCTCACAGACTCTAACTGCGCTCGACATCACATCGACTTGCGGGACCACTGTGCAGGAACGATAACCAGAGCTCGCCAACATGATGGAGATGAAGGAAAAGAAGGGAGTCGCCGAGCGGTGGCGATGGCAGTGTGCGAACGAGCGCCTAGGCGCTGTGAACATACTGAAGATCGTCGAAGGATTGAAGTGTCCACTGTCACGAGCTACAGTATCAGCAAGGCATACATACGCAGACTTAACAAACTATGCTCTAGCTTCGTCGTAACGCGGAGGTGCCTCGTCCATGAACATCTGCATCTCGGTCTGCTCCCGCAACCGAGCGACCTCCTCCTGCAGTGCCGCGACCTGCGTCCGTAGGACCGTGGTGGTAGTGGTGGTAGTGGTGCCGGTCGGCGAAGCAGGTGCATCAGAAGCAGGAACTGGAGGAACGGGCAGTAAGCGCATCGTGGGCGGGCCGAGAGGCGACTTTTCCGAGACGACTACGGGAGGTCGTGCACTAGCAGACGGTAGTGACGACGACGACGACTCCGTTCTCGCGTGGCTTGGCGGGTCTACGAAGGGATCCGTCGTGGCTGGGGATATTTCTGGAGATGCGAGTGTAGCGACAAGGGTACTGGGAGAGGACGTAACCCGGTACGACTACTGTCAGACCGTTGTGATAGTCCAGCCGTGTCTGAGGTCGACGGCCGCGACGAGTAATCGGAAGGCGTGCCGGCACTCTCAAAGTGGGGATTGTATCGGGAAGCATTTGGAGTGCTCGCAGACGGGCTTGCGTAGTACGCAGCAGGGGTATTGGGGTGCGCCATCTCCGGTGTGCTCGGGCCCGCAAAATACACGGACGAGGCCCCGATACCCAGCGCAGGAGCGCTTCCAGATGCCTGAGCGCTGCTGCCTCCCGGGCCAGACGGAGAGACCAACATGGCACTGGCTGTGCACATATCGTTCCCGGGTCCGTCAACAGTGATGGTGGTCGACTGGGCTGCTTGCTGAGCTCTCCGTTTGCGCAAAAGCCATAGGAGAAACACCAGGACGGCTATCACGATGACACCGCCAACAACGCCACCAGCTACAGCGCCGACCGGGAACGTGGAATCGTGCTGGCTGACATTGGCCGCCGCGATGGTAGGGGATGGGCCGGCTGAACTCGAGGACGAGGATGATGAAGGAGTGGACGGGTTACCGCTTGTCGCGGTTTGCAACTGGTTTAGGGAAGGCGTCCCTGAAGGATTGGAGCTCGATCCTGTAGGCGAGAGTGTTGAGATCGAGAGCGAGGAAGAGGAGATAGTCGTACTACCCGGGGTGATGGTGGGTTGTGTCGACGTGGATGTGGATGTGGTGGAGGAGGAAGCGACAGTCGTGGTCGTCGTGGAGGACGACGGGGGCGCGGGATCTTCCTCAGTAAATGTGTAGACAATGTAGTCGAACAGGACCAGGGAAGAGTTCGCATCGCCGGTCGCCTCGATGACGAGCGTATGCTGCTTGTTCGCGAGGTTTCCGTTCGTGTACACGGGCACGTCGTATTCGAACGCAGTGTCCGATGATGGTACGTGCACATACGAGCCCACCTGCTCGCCGTCAAGCGAAAAGATGAGGTTCGTGTAGGTAGTGGTGTAGGGCACAGTGTTGGCAAGAACATTGTAGACGTACACGGCGGTCCCGGTGAAGTGCGCAGTGATAAGGAGCGGCTCCGTGTCTGATGGGGAGTGCGTCGCGTCGTGCCATGTCCCACCGAAGACGTGGTCCGGGTCGAGCTGGATGAAGCACCCGTCGCACGTCGAGCCCTGCTTCCATCCTGCCGGTGGGGAATACGTGGGCACCACACCCGTCACGCTGTCTCCAGTCTCGTCATCGATAGTCCTGTTGACCGAGAGTGCGGACGCTGAGGAGGCGGCGAGTACTGTGGTCAGGAGAAGTGGAAGGATGAGCCTGAAGCGGAGGGGGGAATGTAAACAATGTCGGCATCGAGGATCGACCATCCGTCCACACGCCAAGCCTTCAGCTATAAGTTCTGCAGGTACAGCTAGCTGTTAGTGCGGTCGGGAGAGGACGGATGGAATCCGGAGCAGACTCACACAAGGTGGAAGAGTGCAAAGATGCATGAAGGGCGGGAAAGTCAGCTCGCAGTCTGTGATGAGCTCTCGCTTGAGGAGAAGGGTCAGTCAGGGCCGCATGCGGTCCCGGGTCATGGATCTGTCAACGCCCACCATCAATTGGAATTTGGGAGACAAATATGTATCAGTATTGATGCAAGACTGGGTCCGGTCTCAGGGCGTACCTCGAATTATTCCAAGTATGAGTACCGTTCAAGTACTCTGTTGAACCGTGTCGCTCGGGCGGATGCAAAGAGGAAGGACGATGATTTCCTGGTGTCGCATAAGTAGTATACTGAGATGGTGTATGTGGCGTTCAGTATGTGGGAAAGGATGCACAGAACACCAGCCTGCCTGGGCCCATAGATCTGCCAACTGGCAGCTGCGCATACTTATCACTTTGATGGACATCGTGATGAAGGGTAAAACTCAGAAGAGAAGGACGTCACTTCACTTACGTTTCATACATCTCATCCAATAGTAGTCTGCCGTATACTTGATGATACCGGAAAGTAGGACATCCCTTGTGATGGGCAGAAGAGCTGTTTGCTGTCACTTCGAGGGGATAGACGAAGACCGAAGACCAGAGGAGGAGGCCTAGCACTCGGAGGAGGGTACTGATGGTCAAAGATGCGCGTTAGCACCGCTTCCGGCCAATCGGGCGACGGAGTAGCCGGCACCCGGCCCACAAGTGACATACATCGCAGGGCATTGCGCTGAGAGCGCGGCCGAGTCCGAGTGCCAGTATGAGACATGCATTTTGGAAAGCACTTCAGGCTTGCGTCTGGGTGAGATCTCAGTCCAAGGGTGCGCTCAAGCTGACAGCGGGAAGGTATAAGCACCTGGTGGTGATTTGCAAGACTGCGTAAGTACTAACAGTGACAATCAGAATACTATGTGTCAACGACTATGCGCAGGAATTATATGAATGATGATCTACTCTGCGTGTGCCCAGTACACGTACGGTTACAAGCTCCTCTCGCTCTCGTCAGTAACATCTCATCCTCGGTTCCTATTTGCAAGTCACGTATCAGCTCGGTCCAGCGCTGGTACATTAGACAAAAACTCACATCAAAAGGCGTCGAGGTTAACCTGGCCCACACTCTTACTGCTTAGAACGAACCCCACTTCTTTCCACCCCTGGCGGACGTCCGATGCCTGAAGAAGGGCTTTCGCTGGCTCACAGCCTGACCCTCCTCGGGTTCAGCCGCGTTCCTCGCTTCTCCTCCGCTCTCCTTCGGCATAGTCGCCGCCCTACCGAGCCACAGGGACGTGGGCTGTCTGGACATGGGACGTCCGCGTGGCGTCGGTGTCGGTGCGAAGTGCGTTTCTCCATTGGACCGCTTCGGGGGGGTAGTTGTGGAGGTGCCGGAGGGAGTGGACTCGGACGTCACGGAGGGCGAGGAGGAGGTTGAGGATGTTGAGTAGGCAGTCGAGCCAGACGATATGCTTGACCGCGGTGAGTCTGAGATTGAGGAGGCGCGGGAGCCGTTCGACTGACGACGGCCGAGATGGAGGGAGGCCAGCATCCAGCGAGAACCGGACGCTCTGCGTGGCGAGAGAGGCGACGTAGGAGCAGCGCGTTCCACGGACTCCGCGTTCCGATCCTTGACCCGGAACGGGTTCACGAATTTGGTGATGAAGACATCCCCAAGCATGCCAGTGGTGTTGTCGCGGCGGAGTTGTGCTTGCTCAGCTTGCTCGCCATCGCGGGGGACGGCCTGTGGCTCCGAGACGTCGTCTTCGCTACATGCGTCTGGCGTTGACGAACGCGGCGCGACCGGCTTGCACGAGGTCCGCGGGGGCAACGATCTGAACAACTTCATGTTCGGAAGACGGACACTACGAGAGGGATGTGGAGAGCCAGAGGTAGACGGCGCACGTGCCGGAGCAGCGAGCTCAGAGTCCTCAGAGTCCTCCTGTTGCACGCAAGTGCCCTCGGCCGATGTTGTTGCGCTCGCGATGATCGACAAGTCTGGGTGGTACCGTGCGGGCGACAGATGCTCTACTAGGGTGCTCTCGCTCTCCGATGAGATGGGGGAGTGAGCACTGGGAGTAGTGCGTCCAGTTCGGAGAGTGGGGGAGAACGACTTCATGGACTTGAATGTTGGCAGCTTGGGAGGTGATGGCAACACGTGCGACATAGTAGCAGCGGATGGCAATACCTGCGACAAAGTAGCAGCTGATGGCAACACATGCGACAAAGTAGTAGCGGATGGCAACACGTGCGACGACAATGTAGCAGCACGTCGCATGATCGGTGTAGGATCGTCTTCGGACTGCCGATGAGTGGAGGTGGAGCGTCCGGGGGCGAACGACCAAATCGCCTTGAACGCAGGCCTCTTGAAGGGCGACGACGATGGGGACGCCTCCGCCACTGTAGCAGCACGCTGGAGAGCCGGCGCGAATTTGACCGAGGATGGCGATCCGTCCTCGAGCCGCTCAGGAGTAGACGTCTCGGCTGAAACAGGGCGAGGAGAACGAGGGCGGCCCTTGCGAAGTCTCTGAACGAGCGGCGGTGGCTTGGCTTGCAGTGCGGGAAGAAGACATCCGAGGAGGCAGATGAAGACGCTCTGTGTGCCAACGTAGTTGAGCGCCGGGGCAAGAAACAAACGACGGATGGGGTACGTACCACCACGAACCAGGCGCAACCATGCGGGAGGATGATTACGTGTGCGAAACTTGCTGGGAGGAGTGCTCGTATGAAGGCGAGCATGGTGGGTCGTATACTGGCAAGCTCATGGAATTTCAGCGAAGCTTTATAGAACGCGAGACATATCCGCGGCAAGGTGGGTAACGGAAGTGGAGGGGCCAGTCGAAATCAAAAGGGCTCCGATCCTCCACCAGTACGGACTTGCCCCATGTAGACAAAACGTCGGGCACGGCGGCGGAATGTCCATAAATGGCAATACCGACGAGCTAGTTGTTCTTGATATTTGGGGCTGTGACGATGAGAGTGGGGCGATAGGAGCGGCGGCGGCGGCCATGTCGGCGATGCGGGGGTGCGGGATCTTCCTCGGTGGACGTGTCGACAATGGTAGACAACATACTCGAACAAAACGGGGGAGAAGATTGTATCGCCAGTGGTTGATATGGTAAGGAGAAGGGTAAGGGGGAGCTCGAAATTGGCACTCAAGGAGGTAGATCACGTCGGGCAGCGAGAATTGACCATCCGGCCACGCACCAAACGTTCAATCTATGTGCACTGTAGGTGCAGGTTGCTGTGAGTGCGGCCCAACGAGAATGGGTGAGCCTAGGAGGAGACTCACAGAACGTGGAAGCTGTATACAGAGTGGGCCGGCCTCGCTGCTTATACACGGGTCGTCGGGGACTCCCAGACCTTACGATCCCAGTGATCACTGTAGCCACCAGAGCGGGGCGCCTCGAAGACATACTGGTGGCAGACAGATAGTCCATTAATGCCCAGATCACACGCAACAAGCAGCCAACATTCACCTATAACCAGGCCTCAACAGCCCCAGCGTTGACCGACGGAGAACCACAGCCACTCCGCTCCCTATACTTCCGCATCGCCTCCTCGGCCTTCTTCTCCCTCCACTCGCATCCATCCCTGTACTCGCACGTCCTATGTTGAATGTCAGTGTGAGTGCAGAACGTATGAAAACAATATGGTTGAACGTACACGCAACGCCGAGTGAGCTCGACCTCGACGCCCTGTGGCGGCCTCTCTCCGTACCACCACGCAAGGACCCTCGTGAGGTACTCGTCCAGTAATCCATCGTCCATCTCAAACTCCTTCGTGCCCAGGATCTTCGCCTCTGTCTCCAGGTCTGCGGCGGTCATGGCCTCGTCATCTGTGGACTCCTCGGCGGCAGGAGCAGGAGAGGACGGTGCAGTCTTCGGCAATACGTCTCCGGACCGGCCTTCATGCACGGAGTCGGGACTGTCCGCTATAGGCTCTTCGGGTACCTGGGAGTACTGAGTAGACATCGGCTGAGGCGTGGTCTCCTGAGAGGCCAGCGAGTCGTCCATGACATCGAGATCTGTCGGCTCCTCGAGCACCTCCTTCAGCACAGGCGTCTCGTCAATACGTGACAGCAACGACTGCTGCAACGCCCACGCAAGCTGAGGGTCAGCCGCAAGGGCACCAGCAGCCGACGTTCCGTCCTCCTCGCCACGATCAGGCTCCTCTTGCGAGCTCGAGGTTGCAAACGAAGACATCTCCGAGATCGGCGGCCCGAACGGGTGCGTGAGGACACCCAGCTCCCCATCCGCCGCTTCCCCAGACTGTACCGAGTCCTTCAAGCTCTCAAAGATCGCCCGTGCGAGGTCGTCGTCCCCGCCCCGTCCGGGCTGCACGTCGCTGATGCTTGCCTGAATCGCGACCGCGAGCTCCTGCGCCTCCTGGTCCGAGAGCGCTGCGGCCGCGGGGCCTTGAGCGCGAGACTTTTGCTTGCCTTTGCCATTGCCATTGTGATGACGCTTGGCGGGCTGTTGGCGGTACACGAGGGTGAGAGTCTTATCGATGCCCGCGACGTTGAGCGCCTCGACGGCGTGCCGCCAAGCTGCTGTGAGGTCGTCCAGGCAGGAGAGCCCGGCGAGGTATGGACTCTGGTCGGGGGAGGTGCCGCCTGAAGGAGACAATCCGGCTTGGCTGATAAACGATTCGGAAAATTTGCGATGCGGGTCTACACCTGCACGTTCCCAAAGAAGCTCAAATTCTAGTGGTTGGGCGGAGGAGATTGAGGGGTCGGCGGTTGCGAGGAGGTTGCTCAGGAGTCGGTGGTAGAGCATTAGCTGGATCCGAGACGCGTATGTGTCCTCGTCCGGGGGAAGGGAGGGTCGAATTCGCGTCTTGGTGTCCGAAAGATGTAAACTATAACCCGTTGGGACTGGGTTTGCGGGCTCCTGCCTCTTGGATTCTGGGAGCGGAGTCACAGTGCAAGGCGGTGTAGATGGTTCTACGACGTCCACCAACATCGCAGAGTCGGCTCGATGATCCTCCTTTGACGGTGTGGTGGGAGTGAAGAAGCTCGTGATGGAGGGCTGATCAGGGTCAGCTTGCTGACGACTCTTCTTCGAGCTTGACTTTCTCGGAGTCCGAGACGCAGAACGCTTATTAGGACTGCTCCTGGATGGGGTAGGCGGTGGTAATTCAGGTGTCGTATCTGGTACTGGTACTGATTTCCGGACGATCTCGTCCTAGAAGGAACTTAGTAGTCCTCATGTCAACAACAGAGAAGCACGCACGATGATCCCAGTGACGATCTGGTCATGAGCAAAGCCGAACACGGGTACCTCTCGCTAACAAAACGCAAGGTCAGCAAGTGATGACCACGGTGAGCGAGAACCATCGTACACAGCGGCCCTGTTCTAGCAATATCTGTAGCGAAACGAGCAGGTTGACGATCCTGTGGGAGCAGTGCATCAGCCACGTATCACGCAAATCAGCCTGTGACTATGTAGGACGTACCGTAGAGCCCAACGTTCCTCGGGTATCGTGACATCAACGGTGACAGCCTCCGGCTGGAATTCACGTTCAAGCACTTTGTGAACAGACTGCAGTGAGGTAGTCAGTCTCCAGCACTGACTGTTGGCTTCTCTACACCTACCCGTCCGCGCGTGACTGTACGGTCGTTCACCGCGGCTACTGGTTGAGCGACCGTAATCGTCTTCCCTTCGGCAGTTACGAACGCTTCTGGCCGGTCGGCGAGCTTCTTGTGGCGTTTCTGTCGCAGGCCGTAATCGAATTGAACTTCGCACCTGTAACACAGCGTCTCAGAGACTAACACTTCGTCAGGCAACGCAACTCACCATGACGGACTTGCAATATCGGTCACTGACAGCAGCCGGTTCCAGCTGCGGAACTGTTCGTAGGGACTACGTTTGGGTTTAGAAAATCCGCGTCCCTTAGCGGCACCCTTCATATTTCGAGAGGAAGAAGCGTCAGCGCTCGCAGCTCCCTCCACGGCAATTTGTATTCGAGGACCTCCGTTTCCGCCGCCAGGGCCTCCCCCTCCATGACTTCGCTGGCCAATTGCGCGTCCGGGTCCGCCTGTCGGGGGTTCGGCGTATACCGCAGGTGCAGGGGCCGGCTCTGGTGGCGGAGGGCTCGCTGTGTGTCCGCGCGCAACGAGCACCATCGCGTCGATCTCCGCAAAGTCGTCCGCAGTGAACTCAGAGAGATCATATTCGTCAAACCCGTCGGGCGACGGTAGAGAGGTCGTCGACTTATGCGGGACAGGGGCGGCGACTTCAGGCTCCTGACTTGGTTCCAGTGCGTGTATAAGGTTTTCCCGTGCGAGGGCGCGGGCGGCGGCAGCGTCGATTGCTGCGAAGTCTTCGGGGTCGACGGGGAGGTAGTACGCGTCGTACTCGTCTGAATCAGACATGCTGGAGTACGTTCGCATCGTGAGTGGAGTGCGAGACTCTCAGGCACAATAGTACTTGCAACTTTCAGGAGCGATACACGGTTTGCTGCAGATGGGGTTGAAGGACCATCGTGGTTGCGTTTTGAACTTGGGAGTCGTTCTACGTTGACGCGCGGCGCGGTCGCGCTCATCGAGTCATGTGACGCTCTTCCTTGTTATCCTCCCCGAGTTCCCCGACGTTCGAACCGCTGCCAGCTGGGATTAAGTACTAAGTCAGAGGCGGGCCTGATGTCGATTTTGATTCCAGACTTCCGAGCTCTCACCAAGCCGGTGGTTATTCCGGCGGCTGCGTAGAACATGAAGGCGCAGTACTTATCAAAGGCATGCAACGGCAGTGAGTACATATGTTCGCCATACCCGGTCCGTACCATGCGCATGCAACGAATCAACCAAGCATGGAATGTGAGGCCTTGAGGCCTTGAGGTCGTGATCTCATATGATGGGACCCACTCGCAGCAACATACACCTACAAGCCTAGTACGGGTACATGAGGCGTGCTTGCAAGAGCATGCGAACTCAAGCTTCAAAGTTCCGTCCGGACTCGCCGTTGAGGTCCTACTCACGCGTGGAAGACGCGGACGCCGCAAATTACTACCTCATGTCATGGTCATACGGCGATGTGTCTATCAGGAGGAGGCAGAGGGAGTCTCGGAGTCGTACCCTGCGCCCGAGATGGCCGGCGGCTCGAATATGAACAATCCCCGGGCCACTTTGCAACTGGTCGACCTGTGCGAGAAACTGGCGCAATACCACAAGGCTCCTGCGTGTACCCCGGGTGTACTGCGAGCAAGAACAGAATATGAAGGATGATGCGGGCGAGCCGCGAACTTGGTGGTGGCGGGGCGAGCGCCACCGGCAATATGGATCGACAACGCGCTCGGCAAAGACGACGAGGACGGTTTGTCTGACGATGTCTCTTGCCTCCGCGTCTCATCCTCTCTCGCCTCTTCGATCCCATCGTTCTCGCCAACCTAGCATGGCCCGACGGCCGACACCATCTGGCCATCGTGCGGCGGATGTGCGCATGTGGGCGTCCCGTAAATGCCGCGCAAGAGTGGTTCGACTTTTGTACGTGTGAAGCCTGGCCAGCCGCCTGCCAATGCCCAAGCCTGCTTTGCCTGCTTTCTCCTCAAGACCATGTAAAGCCCCCTGTATGCCACGCCGTCTGAACTAGTCTGCCCCTGCTGCCCTCTGATCGTCTGCCTGTGCCGCTGCTTCCTGGACCTCAAGGCTGTCCGTCGGTCTTGCCATCCTGGGCATCCCGCCGCCACTCCCGCTGCCTCGCAATCCCGAACTGGTTGGCGCTGCTGGGCCGCCGCGAGACGCTTCCTGGCACCCGGCTTTCACTTCGACTGGTGGCCTTACCTCCCGTCAGCCACGTTCAGAGGCTGGTGATGTCTGCCGCAGGCATCCCTCTTCCTCTCTAGCTCTGCCCAAGGTTCCTGAGCCTGTCACGACACGACTCGTCATGCCTGCCATCGTACGAACACTCCTCCCCGCATGTTTTGCTCCCATGGTCATCCTCGTATGGGGTTTCGCATGGTTCGCAATGGTACGTGATTCATTATTCGGTTCGTGACCATGTGCTCATCGGGTGGCAGAGCGTCTGTATCTTCTACCTCGGATGTTTCCTCCCCGCTCTGCGAATGAAGCCACCCCCGCTCGTCCAGAAGTCACGCAGTCCCAGTACCCGTCCTAGATCCCCTCGTCCTCTTTCCGTCGACACCGAGTTACTTCCTGAGCAACAGGAGGACGACCCGCCTCCCGCTGTGAAGTTCGGGCCGTCCCTCCAGCGTGCTGCTACCGTGGCGGAGGCGTCCCGGTCGTCCTCGCCCTTCAAGAAGCCCACGTTCAAGAAGATATTCTCGTTTACGCCGGCACGCTCCACCACCACTCCTCTCCTGCATCATCCGCAGCTTGTATCAAGCCTGCGGCGTGCGGCTACCGACCCTGAGACGCTGAAGAGCCCCGCGTCCAAGTCGGACAAGTCGCTCTCGCCCGCTCTCAGACGTGGACGCGCCACTTCGAGCCCCGAATCCTTCATATCGTCGGAGAGCGAGACCACCCTTGTGGACCATCTCTCACCCACACTTGAAGTGCCTACTAGCCCAATTCTATCGGCCGATGGAGCTTCCTCAGCCTCCTCCGGCGCTCCGCGCAGTGTGCATCTTTCGAGTATGAAGATGTTCAGGTCGTTGTCTCGCCGGATGTCGTTCAAGCAGAAGGCCGACTTCGCATCAGTGGATGAAGTCTCGGAGCCACGGGTCGTCGACGAGCACTCCCAACGCAACAACACCATGTCTGGGGAGGTCTTTAGCTCCAAGTTTGTCAACCCCTTCCGCTCCAAGCAGAAGTCCAGAGACCGTTCCGCTTCCTCGTCGCCGGCGCCTTCATCACGACGTGCGTCCGTGTCTCGACGGATGCTAGCTTCCCTACACCTGAGCCACGGGAACGACTCCCCCGTGTCCCCGGTTCCGGATTCACCGCGGTCAAGCACATCGTCCGTCTCCACGGCATACTCGACCTTCTCCTCCCGCTCGACGATGTCCGCCCCCTCCGGCTCGCCGCGGAGCGTGCCCCGGACACAGCCATACGGGGCTCCGCACTACGCACCCATGCCTGGGCCGCGGGGGCGACCGAGCTCGAGACGGGCGGCGTCGCTGTCGCTCGACAGGCCGGCGACGGTCGCAGAGGAGAGCGGGGAGGAGGCTGGAAACGCGCTCGGGCTGGAGTTGGGGCTGACGTGGGGCCGCGCGGACACAGTGCCGAACCCGCAGCGGAAGCCGTTCTTGAGGCATCGGTACTGTTGCGAGCGAGGGCGGGGTTCTTGCTAGGTAGCACGAGGGTCCTGGTTGTGAGCCACTCCACTCGACGTACCCAAGTCACCGGTGACATGCAGATAATAATCTAGACGAAGAGAGATGACCGTGACCATGACTGACAGGACCGAGACGAGCAGCACATACCTTGACCTTGTATTTTGTACGCGCATTGAGCGCATGCCGCACGCAGAGTAGATCACCATCCGTATAATCCGGGCATTCATAGTTGTTGACGCATATTCTTATTCTTTCACATACATATTCTCGCAATGCACCACCGAACGTCATCTGTTTGGCCACACAACCCAACCAGTTGAGTTGTCGGGACTACAGCGCAGCAATGAGTGGTTCGCGGAAACTCCTGAGGACTCCTGAATATAGGAAGAGCGTCACATGACTCGATGAGCGCGACCGCGACGCGTCAACGTTAAACGTTTGAACGACTCTCAAGACGCGACTACGACGGTCCTGCAACCCCGTCTGCGGCAAACTGTGCATAACTCCTGAGAATTGCAAGTACCATTGCGCTTGAGAGCCTCGTACTTCACTCACTGTGCGAACGTACTGCAGCGTGTCCGATTCAGACGAGTACGACGCGTACTGCCTCCCCGTCGACCCGCAGAAGTTCTGCCGTGGCCCTCACCCTTGCACGAGACTGTATACACACCGAAGCTAGTCGGACCCGGGCACCGATCTCAAGTTCCCAGCGACACGACACTCGGTCTCTCCACCGCCTCCTGAGGAATTTAATGAATACGATTTTTCTAGAGTTTGCGATCAATGGCTTTGGGCAACTCGACGCGCTTGTGCTCGCTGCACGCGTACGCGACGTCTCGACCAGAGTTACCTCCAGATCATGCAGCACACGTCGAAGCCTCAAGAGGCGGACGCTGTAAGCGCGAATGAAGTAGTGGAGGAGGTGGGGGCAGCGGCAAGAGAAGTCCTCGACTACACACTACCGTAGTGGGAGCTGCGACGCTGACTCAGGCCGCTGTAGGAACTGCAATTGCAGTGATGTCAAATGGTGGTTTGCTCCAACGAGACTGCCAGGTTCCATAGCCGTCGCTGAAGATGTCATCCTCCCAATAGCAGTGATCGTCGGGGGCCAGGAGCGCTATCGTGTCTTCCAACACAGCCCTGGGTCAGCGGCACTGGCACGAGAGAGAAAGACTTCTCAGGTCACCAGAAGAAGAGCTTACTTGTATGTACATAGCCAGTGCACGGAGAGGCCGTGCATGCTGATGAACGCTCTCTTATCGCAGGATGCTAGCAATGCTGGGCACATACAACCACTTCTCTATCGAAAAGGAAGAGGTACAGGCAGCCGGCGTTTCCTGATCATTTGCCCCCATGATAGCGCTCTCGGTGTACTAGGTTCCCATGTGTCAGGTCCCCCGCAAGGTCGCAAGGACACCTACACACACGAAGCTGTGCGTACGAATACTTCCTGGTCGACGTCGAAGGAATATGGCTGTACTGTACGTCAATTCCTTGAGAGGCATTCTCAAGTACGGCTGTATAAAACCACGAGTTCATCGACAGGTGAAAGAGCTCCCTAGTGCCAGACGCCCCGCAACATTCGCTGCTCTCAGGCCGTGAGTGCAACCATTACCATGTTTAGCGATGCCCTGAACATCTCTGCAGATTGTCATGCGATTGCTAAACACCAGGACGTTTGAGTTCGAGTCATTCGACGGCCCGCAATCCGCGCCAGACTATGCCATCCTCTCGCATGTATGGTTCCCGAACGGCGAGCAGTCCTATCACGACGTGTGCGATGTCGTACAGCTGGCCCAAGATGAGCAACAACTCGAGGACGCCCCCGCGCTGCTTTCCGAGAAGATCAAGCGCTGTTGCGCTTACGCTCTCGCTGAAGGCTACGAGTACATCTGGATCGACTCCTGCTGCATCGACAAAACCAGTAGCGCGGAGCTTTCCGAGGCCATCAACTCGATGTACAAGTGGTACAGCTCTGCATCACAGTGCTATGCTTTCCTCCACGATGTCGACGACGACGACGACCCTCATGCTCCCGACTCCCAATTTCGGAAGTCGGTATGGTTCACTCGAGGTTGGACACTCCAGGAGCTCATTGCGCCCCCTATGCTGGTCTTTCTGACGCAAAACTGGACCACCATTGGAACCAAGCACGGTATGGCACCCATAGTGAGTCAGGTCACCGGGGTGGACATCGGCATCCTCCAGGGAACGGACTCTCTGGACACCGTGAGCGTTGCCAGGCGGATGTCTTGGGCATCTGCCCGGTTTACAACTCGGGAGGAGGATGAGGCATACTCTCTGATGGGTCTGTTTGGCATCCACATGCCGACGATATACGGAGAGGGACGGCATGCGTTCATCAGGCTTCAGGAGGAGATCCTCAAGCAGTTTCCCGACGACACTCTCTTCGCATGGGGTGACCGCTTCATTCTTCGTCAGCCAAGGGACCTCGATTACCTTGCCTTCCATACCACGATGCCCCCGGAACACGACGGACGACTCTTCGCACCTAGTCCGGAAAGCTTTCAGTTCGCAGGCGACTTGCGCCCTATCTCTGAAGCGTCCCTGACGCAACGTCTCGGGATGGAGGGAGCCCCGCTTCACCGTCCTCCTACATACTCTCTTACTCGCTATGGAGTACAAGCGGAGCTGCCTATCCTACACTCGCCGGTGACCAAGCTTGGCTTCATGCTATGCGTTGATCACTTGGACCGCCTTGTCGCGCTCATCCTCCGTCCTCCCACTGACTTTAACTGCCAACCCTCCCCGAGACACAGACGCGATATGCTGCATGTTGGTGCACGCGCCGCCGCAACTTTGACGTCGCAGAACCTTACTAGCTATCGCCTGGTTGTCTTGACTGCTTCCACCCTGAAGGAGATGGCTCAAACGTGGGAGCTCTCGATCTCCGGCGCGCACATCCCCCAGCGAGGGTCTCTCCTCAACCCATGCCCACCTCGAGAAGGCCTGAGTCATCCTTTCCCTCACAGGGGAAAATGCAGCGTTCTCATACCCAGCTGGTGCAAATCCGCGCTTCACAAGCGAGGGTATACTGTGCAGAAGATGGTCGTCGACCAGGCTGAGAACGAGTCCCCGAGCCACTGGATCAAGTGGTGCTGTAGGAGACACATGTTCGTTCTGTCGCATCCGGGCGGTGCACTGAGCATCATGGTTGGGTATTGTGGATATTGCGGGCCCATCGAGGCGCAGCGCTTGCCAGATACGAAGGTGTGGAGTCTGCGGATGCAAGTACGCAGTTGTCCCGGGCCCTGTTCCCCAACCATGCCCCCCTCTCCGGAGGCCCTCGTCTTCGAACCGCATCCCCCGACCGAACATAGCCTGGATCACGTTCAGCGTTGGCCGCGCACAGAGGACGGGAAGGCGTACATGGAGTACCTCATGCGTGGGCCTGACGATACGCTGCAAGTCATGCGGCTCTCGGTCATCTTCCCTGCCTCCCCCCGCGATCTCGTGCTTACTCTCGAGATCGACTTTCCGGAGCGTGAGACTTCACGGTGGGAGGTGTATGGACGGCGTCGAAAGCGGGAGGGATAGTGAGCGCGTAGCGTAGCGGTGAGTGCTTTCATACTAAGACCCATCACTTGTCCGTACTGAAGGCGGTGGGTCACACAGGCCGGAGCGTCGTACGCATTTCACCCAGCGAGATATCGCTGGGATCCAACCCCTCCACTGGGGCCGCTTCACCATCTGGCTCCTCACCTGACGAGGAAGGTCGCTGACGTGCAGAACGAGCCGTCTGAGATGCAAACGAGACACTGCAAATGTTTCTGGATTTTCGCATCAGGTTTAGGGACGACTGTTCGACGATGACAACGAGAAGGATACCATTACAGTAGTCTACGAGTACTCGTCTTCATGTATCCTACAGGGACACTACCACAGCAATCTGCCGATTTTCGTATGCATGTATCCTACAGACCAGTACAATCTCAACGTCATCTCTTTTTGAATACGACGGCAGCACTGGAAGAGGGTACGATTGAGACGCCCAAGTGGAGATTGGTAGGCCTGCCCGTCGACTTGTCTTGCAACTCCATATCATAGTTCATCAGCAGGTACTTACGCCAGGATCACTTTTAGTTCCATGGCGGCGAAGAACCTCCCGGGGCTATCAAGAGTAGAACAATCACGTCAACCGTACCCGCATGCATGCGCGGAGCGCGATGGAGTGTACATACCAGGCATGTTTGCCGCGTCTGAAAGCCATGAACTCGTCGAAGGTATTGACGAACTGCTGTCGAGTGCCCCCAGCCTCCTTGGTGTCCGAGAAGCGGAACGCTTTGAAGTCGTTCGCGCCGTCGTACTTCTCTTCGTCGTGGTGCGGACAGTAGCCTGGGACGGCGCATAGCGTCCCAGTGGGGAGGAACGTCCCGTCCACCAAAACGACGTCCTGCATGCTCTCCGCGTCATACCCACTGTGTGCGGCCGTCAGAACAGGCATGAGACAGCGCGAACGTGGGGACGGTACTCACAGACGTTGATTCCATTGAGCCGCTGTGATTCCTTCAGAAAGCTGTCCATCTTCGGTATCTTCTCCAGCGCCGGCCGTGTCCAGCCATGGGCCTCCAATGCTTCCCTTGCTTCCTCGCAAAGAGGTGGCACGAGACTAGGGTCCACGAGGATATGGAACAAAGCATGAGCGAGCATCTGTTACTAGTCGGTGAGCGAATGTATGAAACGTAGGCTGATGTCTCTCACGTTGGAAGAGGTGTGAAGGGCAGCGAAGTTCTCGAGTTGCAGGCGGGTGGCAATAGTCTTGACGGTCACATCGTTGCGTTTGATGCCCTCCTCTAGTCAGCCACTGCAGCATATCGACCTGCAACCGAGGAAGGGGAGCGTAAGTTTGCGACCGCCGCGTCCAGATACGCAGGGTTCCGACCTGGATTGCACTGTTAGACTGTATTATACGACACATGCCAGCACTTACAGTAGGGCAGCCCGATGAACGTGCGAGATACTACTCTTGCAACGATGTCCAGGATGACCTTCATACCCGGAAGCGCCACAGTATCTGAAGGCGACTCGTCAGCTAACTACGGGCGAGAAGTCATGGTGCCAGCTCACCGCCCTGCTTCGTAGGCAAGAGCTCGTCACAGACTACTCTCAGTTCGTCTACCGCCGAAGGCAACACATCGTCCAGATGACGAGTCAACATCTCGCGGATGACAGTGATATGGTATGCATCTCTCTTTGCATCAGCTGGGAGGTCGGGCTCGAGTTGGGTCAGCTGTGGCCAGTGCGACGAGTCAGCAAGTTCTGAGCACCTCCCCCCCTAGGGATGCATACGCACGAACATCAGGCCCTCGTTCGAGGACATGACGAAATCGGGGCCTTGCGGACCTGGTCAATCAGTTCGGGCCTGTTGAGGCACACCACCCACTGGTAAAGCATAGCAACTTTGAACACCGAATTGCCGTACTGCGGATGCCTCCCTGCTGAGCATTCTCAATCCATACCGGTCAGCTGAGTACACTAACCTTCCTGTAACCTTCCTGAACCAGTTCGTGTGCGTGCTTCCGGAACCTGAATCTCCAATGTACGATAACAGCAGGAAGGATGTGCCGCCCGCGGTAGGAATCGCAATCAACTGCCAGCTGTATCAGTCAGACCCAAGGCAGGGAAGAACAGCAGGTACTGACCGGGTCCCGCTTCCATCGCCAATAGCACAAGCAGCCATCAAGGCGTACGCGTACGAAGGCAGTTCATGCTGACGACATGGAGGTATTGTACGAGACTATCCTGTGAGGAGCTGCAGCGGGGGCAAGGGGTGTCCCCAACCATTCGCAACGCTTTTCATATGGATCAGGCTGCGGATACCGTACAACCCGAGAACTGTACAATGTTTCAGACTGACAAAAAGTGAGACAGTTATGCTTACCGCCTGACCAGTAGGATCCTGTCGTTCCAGACTCATGGAGGGACGAGGAAGATAGTCTCACCGGTATTCAAATGCGCAGGGGTGTTGCAGATAGACATGCGACGGGGTTGCACGTCGTAAACCGGTTGAGGCAGAACTGAAGGTTATAATCGGCGAAGAAATGCTGCGAACCCGGACTTATCATACACAGACGGACGCACACGTTACATGGCCAGCGTGAATGCATATCATGTGGTGCATATAGGGCGTAATACATGCATGGGCCTCTCCAACGACTCGGCGTACCCGTCCCAAAATACCGCGAAAGCGGCCCAAATGGAGCGCACAACCACTATTTCAGCTTCTTCTTACTGTAGGTGCGTAATCAGTATCACGCTAGTGAAGGATACGCAACGAACAGTACGCACGGGCGGAGCTGAGACGAGTGGCCGCATCCCCGCTTGCGGCAGTTGGTCGCACGGGGAGGAAGGCGGGCGTAGCACTTGCGGCAAATCTGCTTGTCGCAGTTGTATTTTGATGCAAGCACCTTCAGCGAGGCTCGATTATGCCGCCACGGAGACTTCGAAGGCGTTTTCAGGACTTGAGGGACGAGACATATTGTGATAATAACTCACCGGAGCACCAGGTGGAGAGTCGACTCCTTCTGGATGTTGTAGTCGCTAAGCGTGCGGCCGTCCTCAAGCTGCTTGCCCGCGAAGATCAGGCGCTGCTGATCAGGGGGGATGCTGAACGTCGAGCATGATTGAGCTCTAGCCAATCATTCACAAGCATTTCAGAACGCACCCTTCCTTGTCCTGAATCTTGGCCTTAACATTGTCAATGGTGTCGGAAGACTCCACCTCGAGGGTGATGGTCTTCCCCGTAAGGGTCTTGACGAAGATCTGCATCTTCACGAACGGTCAACGTCGAGACTCGAGAGTAGGGTGCTTGAGGTCGGCGGGACTTACAGTGGTGACTGTCGGCGTAAGAGCCTGGGAACCGACTGTACAGCACAAATCTCAGTGGCTGACTTTAGGGCAGACTGACTGCGGTCATGTGACGAGGACACCTTAGCTGCCAAGCGCGCAGGACTTCGTTGTTTCTTGCTCGTTCTCATTCAATTCGCTGGGATGTCTGGTGTCTCGTCGTCGCTTGCTGGACCTCGAGTCCGTCAGCCGTGAACATGAGCCATGGCGACCTGACCTGGAAGATATACCAAGGCTGGATGGCTAGTAGGCAAGAGTGAGATGCTTGTCGAGGTCTCCGACGTGTCATGGTGAGTTTCTTGTCCTTTCGACTCGTCTTCACGATGAGAATCTTACTCAGCTCACTTCGAACCTACATGGTTATGAGAATCTACTTTCACGTTTGTTAGACTACTGATCTTATATAATCCCGTTCGTCTCGACGGATAGCTGACTCGTATCTACTCCACAGGTTATGGCTGGGCGCTATCCTGCCGTCTCCACGGTTTCAGAGGTAAGCCTCGCCCTCTGATCCTCAACGTTTTCCTTCTATCACGATGAAATTCATTGTAAATCGACGCGCTTTGGTGCGGTTGAAGTTTATTTACCATTCAAGTCCCTGAACCGTTATATCCGCATCTCTATCTGGTGTCGCAACATCATGCTAACTACTGTCTTCGCAGTTGCGCACCGTCATGAAGAGTAGATGTATCTGCGTACTTGCGTCGCATCATACCTGAACTGCCCATGTATCGTACATGTATCCTTCAATTGAATTGACACTTGTATCTGGATGTATGTATCTGGATGGTAACGACACCCATTCTACATTTGTGCGCATGAGGGTCCGCAACGGCCGAGCTGCCGAGATCGTTGTTTGTGGCTAAGACACGGGCTAGTACACCGGGTGGGAGGCAGAGAGCCAATGGCGAGTGTCAGAGTGGACGTCGAGACGGGATGCCTCTGCCGCAGATGATTTCGAATCACGAACGTTCTGGGCAAACGCTGGACAAGCGTATTTCTGCCCCTGTGGGTCGTTCGATACAGCATGCTGCATGCAACTGCCAGCAGCTTGGTCCCAAATCCCTCCAGGCTCCAGCATCCTCACTCGGAGTGTTTCGTGGTTGCTCCCGTGCCAGGCCAGGGACTTCCCCCTCCGCGATAGATTAGCTGATCGCCATCCAGCAGTTGTGATCTTGCACGCTTCGTCTCCAAGGCGGACACGTCAGTAGCGTATCTCTTGGGCCTTGGCGCTGTCAGGATGTCCACCTTCACGCTTGTTGATCCCAAAGGATGGGAGTGCGATCTGCAATCTGTGAGTTCTAATTCCGTCTAATATCGGGTTTGCGAGCCGAGCGGGACTAACCATGACCAGGTATACTCGGCGTACATGGGGCATTTCCAGCATCACAACGTGCCATGGTGAGTGGTTGTCGGGCATCCACTGCATGATTTTAACCACCCCTTCCGCAGGCAGGATCGGTCATGGGGCGTGTTCTTTGAGTCCTTCGAGGAGTTCTTAACCTTCTCATGGCCCGCGATTACTGTCACCGATACGTGGACTGGCCGGGCGCACATAGTAGTCCGAATGTCGTCAATAGGCGCGTTTCTCAAGATGCTCAAGACAAGGTATACCAGAACTTCTCGATCCCACCAGATGACGAACTGGATTTGACCCCGCGATCTTGCCCCGCACCGTAGATTTGGGGAGACGCTGCCGATGGTGGAGAACATCCTGCGAATCACCCCATTTGAAACATCCCAGCGCCACCTACGTACCATCACGGATTACGCTGCGTACAAGAAGGTGTTCGCAACGTTGCCTGCGGTCGTCCTCGCAGCGTTGAAAGTTCGGGTCAGGAACGGCGAGCCCAAGGCCATCCGGGAATTATGGGCTTCGAAAGACAAGACGTTCTTGGCCCTCGATTTTGAATGGTCCGAACGCAATACTGCGTCATGCATAGAATGGGGGTACTGTGCCGTACGCTGCGGTCATCTGGACACGTCAGTATGAAGTCCTCTTTGACCGTCCTGCCACCCACGCTGACGCACACGTACACACGGCATCCACAGAGCAGGCGCATGGCCGCCTGATCCCGAGCCAAACTATAGGTGAGCGGCTTGCCGCCGGCTCTCTGTTAGCAATACATCGGACTTACGGGCCACGGTCCTAGACGTGGGCATTACATTGTCTCGGAGTATGCGGACGTGCACAACAGGATCAAGCCGAGCTACCCATGGGCGGTAAGTCCTCCTGTCGCACGAGTTCAATTTGGGAGCGCATGCTCACCTTCGTCGAACCTTTCTCTGCAGTATGCGGTGAGCAGACATCCTGCCGAAGTCACGGTCGTGACCTCTGATCTGACTCTGGTCTCATTCAGTTCGGCGAAAGCCAGGTCATCTCCAAAGCGAAGCTGCCGCAGATGATACAGGCCATCATCAGGTGAGGATGACCCTCAAACGTGCATATCGCTCGTTGTATTGAACCTGCACGCCACCATACTGCAGCAGTCTCATCAGTCCCGACTCCGAGACAATTCCCAATACACTTGTGCTGATCGCCCACGGCACCGCAGGCGACCTTCGGCGACTGGAGGAAATGAAAATCAGTAAGCAACCTCCCTTCTTTTCTCGTGCCTGTCCCCCGTTTCTGTTCATCACCACACCTCCACGGATCATCTCATTCACAATCCCTCGCCGTGCACTAACTCCGACCCACAGAACTCCCGCACAACCTCCTCATCGTCGACACCATGGCCTTCGAGCGACAACTGTATGCCTCGGGCCAGCGCGGCGCGATGCTCGAACCCTCCGGCCGTCCGCGCGAGCACGGTTCGAGCCTCTCCCTCATGGCACTCCTCCAGTCCCTCGGCGTCGACACCCAGCGCGTCCTGCACAACGCGGGAAACGCGGCGTTCATGACGCTTCTCGGCCTCCAGCTCCTGCTCGACCCGGACACCAAGGTTCCCCCGTTCAAAGCACCAAACGGCATGACGCCCATGATGCGCAGCGCGAGCCGGAGCCCAGCCATGCCGCCTTCGATCGCGTTCATGCCCCCTCCTGCGGTCTTCCCGGCGATGGGGGCTATGGGAGGTATGGGGATGATGCCGTTCCCTGTGGCCGGCGGGCTCTCTCCGGAGGTGTTCCACGACTCCTCGGGAAGTAGTCGGACGTCGTTCTTCCCGCAACAGCGCTCTATCAGCGACCATAGGCTGCATACGGCGTCGCCGAACGTGGCCAGTATGCATGGTGGTCGGCTCCCTGGTCGGACGAGGGTAAACTCGATGAACTCGTCCTCCGTCAACGAGATGGGTGAGCAGCTCGGGAATCTGCACATCAAGAGCAGGTCCGCGAACGCGCGCACCCCTCCGAACCTCTAAGTAGCGAAGTCTCAAGGATGACTTTACGTAGCTGTCATGATCTTGTTATGTTCTCTCTCTTCCTCTCTTCATGGACCAGACGGACTTGATTCGGTACAACTGGGACTTTGTTACGCGCAGCCATACGACTAGTTCACGAGTTAGGGACTCTTGCTACGTTTGATCCATCGATACACCTCCATAGCGAATACATATCCATGCCCATGTACAACTCTAGACGACAGCGTAGTTTTCGACGTTCACGGTCGCGTCTTCCGAGTAGACGACGTCCTCGCCGTTGTCAACCCGGGTGACGGTCGCGACCTTCACTCCCGCGATGCTGCCCTGCGCGACGAACGCGACCTTGACGGGGAAGAAGACCCCCGCGTCGTCCCCGCCGACGGAGAACTCCATGGAGCCCGATCGTTCCTCGGCGTTGATGAGGGGAATGTTCCAGTCGAGCGAATGGCTCGAGGAGTTCAGCTGCCACTCCCCAGAATGCGACGAGACCGTCGGGTACGACCCATCACTGTGTCCATCCTATAAGCTTCTGACACTTATGGAAGAAGAAATGGGGCACATACGGCAGCGGGATGGAGATGACCACGTCATATAGGGTGATGTTCTCGTTCTCGAGCTCATACTCTATGTTGACGTCGCATGTCCCGTCATTGGATGGCGTCGGCCAGCAGTTGACTAGTCAAGATACCCCTGCGTTAGCTTGCGTCCTCCAGGTACCAACAGAAGGGGCCGACAGAAGAATCGACTCAGTTAGACTCACTTGACAGGGGGACGTACGTCTCGTCCTTGCCGGCATATCTCCACTTGAGAACAGCGAGCGGCTGGCCGACGGGGAAAGAACGCGAGGGATCCTTCAGAGCGACAACGCGGTCCCTGTTCGAGACGAACTTTCCGACGTTCGGGTGCTGTTTGAACTGGAGCTCAGGGCCGAAGGTTGCAGGTGGCGGGGCGAGCGCGAGCTTGACGCGACCCAGGGCGGGGTCGGAGATGTGCAGGTTCATGTCTCCACGCAGCTCGAGGTTGTTGAGCCCACCTTCCCGCATGAGTTCTAGCGACAAGAACTCCTTGATGACGATATGGACACTGTAGAAGTGTCATGAGAAGAAGGAACCATGTTGACAGAAGCGTTCTGCAGTCGTACCTCTCCTCAGTCACTGGGGGCAAGCTACCTCGCTCGTTCTTGGGAGCGACATGCACGGGCTCAGGTGTGTTCGACACGTTCGGGGTTCCGGGTATCGACATGTCCTCAGAGAGCAATGCCTCTCCACCAAGCGCATCCAGCAGAGCGGACTGCTGCGTCTTTTTCGCACCGAGTTTCATGCCGCTGCCCTTGAAGGCCGGGGCGCGAAGACTTGATGGTGCCGGAGAGGCCGTACGCACTGGCGTCGGGGCGTTGTACTCGCGTTGTGGAACGGGTGCATAGCCAGAGATGCCACCACCGAGGTAGCTGCCTCCGGAGGGACCGCCGGCTGCGGCGCGCCGTTGCTGCTCCCGACGCTGCATCTCGAGCTGCTTTGCGCGCCGCTTGAGCTCCTCCTTCGCCTCCGCCTCCTTGTTCTATCCTCCCAGCACTTCGACGTCAAGAGCGGGAACGCGCATACACCAGGAAACGAACGCACCCGAGCGATGATCTCCTGGATCTTCTCCTCGTGACTCTCCATCTCCAGCACATTGCGCACCTGCATGAGGTTGACCTGCTCCCTGTATCCCAAGCTCACGATCTCGTCAAACGCGCCCAGCAACTCGAATGCGTTCTTGAGAATCTCGCGCTGCTCTGCACTCCTGCACATGTCCGAGACCACGCGCGCGAACAGGTGGAGGGTCTCGATGTCTTGTAGGATATTGGACGCCTTGTTCGTGATGAGAAGGATGTAGAGGTCTTCCAATGGTTGGTAGACATAGCGGACGTCAGCGGTCTCAACAGAAGTGTGTTGCGTGCCGGTTGGGATGAGTTTCGGGAAGGACGCGAGAAGGGACTCTATGCGTGCTCTTGACATATCACGGAACTGGCGGGAGATGACGGCTACGAGTTGCCTCAGTAATTATCTTCCACTCTCAGATGTATACTGCGCACCCTTTCCACCCTTCGTGCATATTGAGGCTGCGAGGACGACCTAGCAGAAAGTCACATCAAGACGCTTGTGGTGACTTCCTCGGGACTTTGCATACCATTGTGGATTGTTTGCTGCGCAGAAAGAGAGACCAAGTAGTTCAAGATCCGTCAAATAATCGTCTCTGAATTGTGCAGCAAGGAGTCGGTCGTCAGAGATGGCGGTATAAGGCGGGAACTCGTCGCGGGCGTTCGTAACGGACGCGACAAGCGAGCGACGTGTCTGCACCGCCCGGCGCTAAAGGCATACACCGTCCCTAGGATCGGTCTACTTACTTCGACGACCGTCAACTTCGCTGGTCGTGCGTAGGACTAGTTGATTCTGATCAGTCGCGACACTCCCTCCCCTTGAGGCAATGCACAGGACACTTGGGCCAGATCTGTACTCAACGTGAAGACTACAAACATACTGACAGCGTGATTCAAGTACTCTCTGGGGGCAACCCTAATACTCGGTCCTATGTGGTTAACTGAGCTCATGGCACGATGTCGCGTTTATGGCTCTAGCTACTAGGTAACCCTGACTTCACACAACTTGGAAAGATAACTGTGTCGCCTCTCACCGCTGCTTTTAAGGTTATCGCAGCAAAATCGGTTTCCGAGGTCATGTCTACATTTGCAAGTCGGTGGAACGTGCCTGCGGGCACGATGCCTTCGGCGGATATCCCTCGGACTCACACAGGGAGCCGAGGAGAAGCCGCGGACAGACTACACCGAGCATCCGTAACCCAAAGATCAGACTGTGTCGCATGTTTGGACCTTGCCGGGGTGCCATGAGATACGGAACGACATGGGCACGCTACTACTACTTGCAGAGTACGTTCCACGCCTCCCGCGATCCTTTCAGCCTTGGAGGGAACGATCAGGGTATATCTGGTCCCAACAGCTCCCAACAGCACCGTCAAGTCAGACTGAGACACACGCTTGCAGTTGCGCAGGGAGATACAATACATTGCCGAAACCTATCTCTCTATACTTGCACCCGTAGATCGTCCTGCCATGCCGCACATGTCAATTAAACAACGCCAGGCACATTTCAGGCGAACATCGGGTCGACCCTTCCAAACTTATCGAGCGCAGGTCGCCCGTACGACGACTGCGGGCAAGGATCCATTCAGTTGCACGGCCAGCAGAAGGGAGGAAAAAGACGACGCACGTAGGGTGAAGGTTTGTTGTCAAGAATCTTCTCAATCTTCTCCAAGATCGCCGGTGTCAGCTTTGGGATGACGTCCAACGCCTTGAGGTTGTCGACGACCTGCTCCGGCTTGGAGGCCCCGAGGATGACCGTGCTCGTGTTAGGGTTCACTGCGAGCCACGCCAGCGCGAGATGCTGCACGCTGCATCCAAGTTCTGGGCAAGTACAAGGCGATGATAATCATCAACGTGAGCCAGGCGCACACAAAAGGACAGCCAACAGAGATGGTAGGACGGCATACTGCGTCAGGGTGGATCGTACGACTCGTACCTTTCTCAGCCAGCTCCGTCAACACCTTCACCTTCTCGATCTGCTGCTGGCCCTCAGGGCTGTGGAGCTCCGCAAGCCTCTGCTTGAAGAAGTCCGCGTGCACTGCATATCTCGAGTCCGCAGGGATGCCGTTGTTGTACTGCAAAAACCGTCACCACGTCGTACGATCTTCTCAAGCACGGCGCATTCAGAGAAGCGGGCGCACCTTGCCCGTCAGAAGACCTCTCGCGAGGCCAGAGTACACCGTCGTTCCGATGGAATACTTCCTGTAGAGAGGGCTGTACGGACGTGCCCGCATGGACGAAGGTTCAGTGACCGGGGCACAGGAGATGCGGCGTTTGGACTGGCACACTCACGCGTACTCCTTCTCCGGACGCTCACGGTGGAACATGCTGCGAAGAGAGCGTCACAAATCAGCACTTCCCAGCTCGTACAGCAAGGTGGGGCGTACTGATGCTGGCACTGCTCAGCGATGGGCGCGATGAGGCCCAGCTTCGACGCGACATCTAGAAGGTGGAGAGGACGATGGTGAGCCCGGGCAGGCCGCAGCGAATCGGGGAGCACGGCTGCTGCACGCACGGAAGGCTTCTTCGATCTCTTGCGCAGACCACTCCGACGTGGCCCAGTAGAAAGCCTGAAGAAGCGGACGAGCGTGAGTGGATGTGAGAGAGCCGCGACGGATATGGGCGCACTGCACCCGCACGCTTCGCCCTCGCGCCGCCGCGGGTTCGAGAACGCGCAGGATGCGATGGCCGAGTGAATGCACGCACCCAGCCTTGGTCAATCACATAGTTGAACGCGCGAACTATCTCCTCCATAGGAACTGCGGGGTGGCAACCGTGAGCCTTGTGGCGAGGACGCGGGCGGCGTACACGTAAAGCTAGACACACTCACCAGAGTGGTCGGGGCGATGCGCAAAGATGACATCCACATAGTCCAGCTGCAGGCGTTCAAGGCACTTCTTCGTGCCCTCGATGATGCTGTCCGGGTCGGCGGTGATCCAGTCAGTCATCGGAACAATCTCGACACTGGGCGTATTCAGTCAATTCGCCGGCAAAGTCGCACTCACTGCTTCCTGGACAAGCCCATATCGTTGGGACCTTTGCCGCCCCAGAATATCTTGGTCGTGATAACAAGATCTGAACGTTTCACGTCGAGTTCCTTGAATACACGACCCCTGATTAAGTTACCAGTCAGTTATCCCCACTTAAGGTCGGTATGAGCCAGGTACCTACATTTCGACTTCCGCCTTCCCCGAAGCATAACCTTCCGCGGTGTCGAACCTGAGAAGCACCCGTCAAGCATCCAACTTCGTTGCCTGAACCGGCATGGAAGGCCACATACATGTTGATCCCATGGTCCAGTGCGGTCTTGATGATTTCCTGAGTTCCGGGCAACGACAGCAGTTAGACGTATTGGCTCAAACTTGCAAGTCCGCATGATCAGCAGGCACGACAGGCAAAGACATACCTTGACGGGATCGCCGACGACGGTCTCGCCATAGGTAAGCCCTACAAATTAATCCATGGCGCTGTCAGCCTCAACTCCGACTCGCAGAAGTCCCGCTAGTCTGGCGTTATAACCAGCGGAGGAATGGAGTCCACGTACATGCGCCCAGGGAGAAGATAGGTACACGGAGACCGCTCGGGCCCAGTCTCCTGAAGAGCATGTTCTTCGTCTCGTATACGTAGGACATCTTGACGTGTGACTTCGGCCCTCCAATAGATCGAAGTGTAGACTGCGCAGGGGTTCTTGTGGCTGCAGAAGGTGCTGGGAGCCAACGGTGGCGTCGAAGTAGACGTTATGGTTCGCCTCGAGTTCTCGGGGACGACGTGCGTCGCGCGAGGGCTATTGTTATCAGCTTTATAGGAGCGCACGCTTGAGGTCGTTCGCGTGGAGGCCGCCGATGCCCTCACGATGGCGAGCTCGGAGCCCCGCTGGACCCCTCGCCATTGGGCGAGGTCGCTGTCCGGGCCGGATCAGACGATTATCTGGCCATTGGGGTCAGTGGACTCGGCCACTTGTCGGCCAGGACCCAGTCCTCCCGCTGCTCAGTCAGCAACGATCCACAAGGTGTTCTCAGGCGCAGGAATGATGTGTGGCTGGATCGACGGCATCGAGAAGGCTGGTGGGAGAAGAGGCGAAGCGTATCTCCCATGTTCTAGCGTCACGAGTGCTCATGAGTGTCGTCAACTCTTATATTTGGTTCTCCAGACATGCTAGTGGCATGAGCGGGGGCCACCGATTGACGGCATTGATAACAACCGCGGATGCATTTTCGAATTGTTAGGAAAGGCGACATCAGCACATTGGAACTTACCATGGTCGTGTCCGACTCTCACTGGTCCGGATGCTCTGTATCCGCACAGATTGGCCGGTAGCTTTGCCATCGTGAGGGAGCGCTATCACGACAATTTGAGGGAAGAAGGAGCACTTACTCACGAGAAGATAGAACGTGTAGCTGTAATACCGGTTGCGAGGAAGGCTGGGAAGGAGGGCGTTCGAGCTCACTTGTGCAATTTCCACTGAAGTACCAGTAACACTAGCAAGCTCGCAGCACATAGATCAACCGCCAACAGGTCGAACGACAGATTGTGGATTCAGCAACAAGCTTACCCGCCTGCCAAACGGGGCCTAAGTCTATTTTCGAGAAGGTGGTTGTAACGTCAAGGCTTTGGGAGGAGTAGCAGCCGTGGGAAAATGGGTTGCCTGTTTTGGATGCCTGCGCCTCGTTCCGCGGACCGTGGCTGGACGCTCTCCACCAACGGCCTTTGACCAACACTACCGCCATGCGTCTACAGCTTCTCTCTCTCCTAGTTCTGCCGTTCCTGGCATCAGCCTCCATCGACGAACAAATGGTCATACCAGCCTCCCAAGCCGGCCCCGGAGAGCCTTTTGTCCCGGTCATCAACTCCGGAAAGCCCTCGCTCGCGGACCTGCTCACCATCGAGCCTTCCGCATCGATATTCTACTCCTACGCGCGGGAAGTCGAGATCAGCCAGCTATTTAGTAACCCCAACGCCCGGAGCACCGTCCTTGTTCCGACGAACAAGGCAGTGATAGCGCTCCCAAGGAAGCCGTGAGTACCTCCTTGTCCGCCGTGCACACACCGCTCATGCCTCAAGGCTCGGCATCCGATTCCATGCCTTCCGTGCCGTGCTGTTCACAGACATGAAGGACCCAAGCCGCTCGACGATGGCGTCATCCTAAGTGAGGCGGAGTTTGACAGTATGTCAAAGAAGAACGTTGAGCGTTGGGTATCGGCGCACATCATCCCTGTGAGCATTCAGTACTCGGCCTTTCCGTCCACGGCGTGGCATGCCGCACGGCGGGCAGCTCTCAAGCACCAATGGACGTGCGAGTACTCACCCGAAGGTATCTGCATGACAGAAATCCCCGATATCCTTGGCATCGGACGGCGAGTTCGAGACGCTGCTCGACGGCAAGAACGTATCATTCAACCTCGTCGACGGGGACTCTGGCACGCCGGAGTGGACCCGCGTGGTCCTCGACGGCTCTGTTCGCCTAACGGGCATGAAGGAGGTAAGCACGCCTCTACATTGTCTCGGTGCATTCGGCTTCACGGGGGTCATGGCTAATGACCGACCCTTCTCCCGCGTCAGGCGTCGAATGGCGTCCTCTACATCCTCGATGGCACGGTCACGTTGGAGTAGACTCCGGACTGCCTCTTCACTGCGCTCTGTTGTACATTTAGCTCCATCTTGTAATATCATCGGCCGCACAGGAACCGCTGCTCGTGGCGCCTCGCTCAACTAGAAGACCATCCGGAGGAAAAACCACATCGGCTACCGTACGTCCCTGAAAGCCCTTGACAGGCAATGACACCGTCCCCACGCTAGGGCACTGCTTCCATACACCTTGCAAGCACTTGTTCATGTTCGCAGGGACTGGTCGGGCGGTTGTCGGAGGTGTGGTAGGCACGTTTGCTTGTTCGGAGTCCGATGTTTGCGGGAACCCGGAGTGCAGGCTCATGGAAGGGCGGGACGTTGGATCTTGATATCTGTCAACGCGGACCGCGATCTTCACCACCAGGTCACACCTGTCATCTGTCAGTGTCAGTTCTTGTTCAGGGACGTGCTCAGTGCCAGACGCGCGGCGGTCAGAAGGTGAGAAGCAGGGCTGTTGAGTTGCACAAGCCGCTCCTTGGCGGCATCTCTGGTGCTCAAGGTACGATAGGCTGGGGCTAAACGTAAAGTTCAAGTCTACCGTGCTGCCTATCGGCGTCGGTGCCGCGTTTCCTGCTGCTGTGTGTCCGGCCGAAACACTTTGCTCCCGTAGGGCTACGGGAGCAGATCCTCCGGGGCGTTGGTAGTTAGTGGCATGTTGGCTATGTATCCAATGGGCTAAGCTGCTCCCTGGAGCTTACTTCCCGAGATGTTCACCTCCATTGAATATCATTGTTTAGGCCACACAGGCTGCAGTAAGACCTGAATGTACTTGGTGCATGAGGGTGTCGTTGTGAGCTTGTGAGCTAGCGCCTACATGACGTAGTACATAGATCGTCCGCGCGCTTAGACTGCCCAGTCTGTTTCGAACCTCCACGTCCACGGATGCAAACATCGAGCTTCAGACCCTCTTTCGACCGATCTGCGCTATGGTTCTGCTCTATCGACGCTATATCTGCGCACTTACTCCCCGCTTCGATCGACAATCACTCGGTGATGTGACCAGAGAAGCTCGTGGACGGGACGCGTGGACTGCGCGGCCCGCTGCAGTCGCTGACCCTTGCGTTCTACTACGACCGTTCACGACGATTCACAAGACCTCATGGCAAGCCACAAGCGCAGAGTAACAGACCTGACCGCGGGAGACGTAGACCCGGTGATCCAGTCGCTGGTTCCATTCATGGCCGGTTTGGACCGTGACGACGAGCGGACAGCGGGCGTGGTCGAGATAATCGAGTCGCTGTTCTTCAAGCTCAAGCAGGGTTCGGTGCGTCACAATTTTCCGAACCTCGCAACGCATCGCTCATGTTAGCTCATGACCATCTGACATATCCCCGATCGTGACAGCGTGCACCATCTATCGCCACCGCGCTGGACTTGCAGGAGAACCACATCTATCCGTATGGACTCGAGTTCAAGGACGAGACCGCGAAGGCCCTCGTGCGCCAGCGAGGCGCGCAAGAAGTCGACAACAACTTCCTGACGCTGTCGAATACGAAGGCCCTCATCTCGCTCGTGCGCAAGCACATGTCTCGCGCGGTACGCCACAAGCACATTCAGGCATGCGGGCAGCAGCAGACTGACCAATGCGCATCCGATCCGGGCAGTCTTTGGGCGGGTGCCGGATGCTCATCGATGTCATAATTCTCCGGCTCGCGTCTGTGATGAGCAGCGACGCGGATAACCTCGCTGTAATCCCAGATTGGACTGCTCTGAACACCGGCCCGGGGGCGAGGCCCTCCCTCGAGGGCGTCATCGACTATCTGATCACGAAACGCCCTTCCAAGTACTCAGGTGGGCGCACACGCATGTGGTTACTCTATTGCGGGGTGGAGAGGCTGATGATGGAATCGCAGGTCTGATACTCTCCGAACCTGTAGGAGCGCTGAACAGGCCTGACCTGGCACACGTCGGGTCGTCGAACATCTACGAGGCTAGGACGTGTTCGGAACTCCAATCGGGCCTAATGCAAGCGGTACTTGCAGCAGCCACGTCGGTCAGAGAAAATCAGTGAGTCCGGTACTACTCGTTCGCCGGAGGATATTCATGTGCATGATTTGCGTTCTTGTAGGAAAGAGTGTGCCAGAGGTGCCGTCACCTGTGGCGACCATTGGATATTTTTCGCGTACCAGGGTCCGAAAGGCGGGGACTATGCCAAGTATGCGCGAACTGAGGTGCTCGACGTTGGCAAGGATGCTGAGAACCTCGAGCTCATCCTCGGTGTTCTTGTTGATTGGGTTTGTCGTCCACAGCTCGCATAGTTGCCGAGCGAGCCTAACAGTACGCTAACGCCTGCGCTAGATCGAGAATGCCGAGGTGTTTGGGCCGCAGAAGTACTTCTACATCGTCTAACATCGGGCGTTGTTACGTTGACACCGCAGTTGGTCGACTGCGGGCCCTGAATATACCCTGGTGAGTCGACGTTGGCTGGTTTGGCCAGAGTACCCTAACAGTGCCTGAGATAACGTGTGGCAGATACCAACGATTCGTCAGATCCGTAGACTTATCTCTACGTAACCGTTGCAATAACATGTTAACGAGATTACGACAAGTGCGGGTTAGTGGCAGATTCAGTGTGGGTAAGTAGTTCCACAATTATCTGACGTCATGCACAAGTGGTTGTCTGGCTGACACGGATCCGATTTAGTGCAGCGACGATCAGGCGGCTTCTGTGCTTCTTCCTAGTTCGGCGTGACAGCTTTCCTATGTTCGTCGCGGCTTGTCTGCACCCTGACACTGCGCTCGACTCCGACCACTCTGTGTGCTGGGACTCTCTGGTTTGCGAGTCCGCATCTCGGACGAGCACGACCTCTTCCTACGGATAGGCTGTATCATTCAGCCACGGATCTAACAACAACACCTTCACCTAGGCTCGAAGTTGCTGCGAACACGTCGGAACAACGAGGCTCGCTGCTAGAACAATCGTCGCCCCAAATGAAGCAGCACCACATCTGGACCTCACTCCACCCAAGCTCACACAGACTTGCACGGCGCAATGTGGCTGGTATGCGACCTTAGCCTTCGTCGTCACTAAAAATTTAGACTGCAGGTGCGCCGATCCTGCTCTGCGGTGTTCTCTTTCCCAGGCCGGATGCAAAGAAGCATTGTGGCAGACGAACTTGCCTCCTTATGGCGCAGTGGTAGAAGTGCGGTGACAGCGGACGCCACTATCCGTTTGCTTCAGTCATACTCCGACATGGGAAACGCCCTCATCGTGCGGTGCAGATTCGTTCGCCCAAGCTCGGCCTAGGATGTTAGCAACATGACATCGGACATCGTGCCAGGCGTACAACAGCACATGCAGGGGGGCTTCTCATCCGCTAGACGGTATGCTTCTGACTTCCGGACCTATCAACTGACCCATGCCACCGCAGAATGCACGACGCGAATACCTGCATCCATCCGTCTCCAGGGGCTAGGTCCTATCCATCCACCCATCTGCGCCTGTGCGGGTTCGTGTTGTCCGCATTTGCGATAGATGTAACCCGAACAGGCATACGTGGTCTGCCGACGGTGGACGAGCGGAAGACCAGAACGCAAGTCCAAAGCCCGCTCAATTGGCCAAGCACCCCGGCGCGCAGAAGGCCTCAGCTGCGTCTCCTCCTCCGCCAATAGACTGAGACAGAACAAGTGTCCCTCGCTCGCGCCCGTCCGAACGGCCTGCACGGTGTGCATCAGCGCCAGGTCCACAGCGCCGTCTAGCCAATCGTCGCCCCAGATCTCATTTCCCCCAGGCTTCTCTCCCTTCCCGACGTCTTCTTCCCTGCGAAGCTGCCACTGCGCCAGGGACCACAGTCCACCAACTCAGCCACCTATCGTAATCCCCTCGCAATTGGCCAGGGTCGCCTTGCCACTGGCCGTTAGCTCTCGTGATGTTACGCGACCTGTTGCGTCGCGCGACTCGCGCAAGCACCAACTCCCATTGGCGCAATCCCTCGTCGCAACACTGTATTGCCCCGCAAATTGTGCACTGCCCCGCACTTGCGCGCGCGGCTCCCCCTGCCTCGGGTAAACACCGACTAGAAGAGTGCTTAGGCCCGTTCGAGAGGGAACAGCGTTTGTCAATGATATGCATCCCGTGCTGGGATACTAGGATGACCTTCCTAGGGCGCGCGTTCTCAGGGTCGCCGGACGGGCTGTGCTTCCGGGGCTAACCATACATAAAGGCCGAAACGCGCGCCCCGGACGCCGACTGCGCCCACCGTTGGGGGCGCTCCCGGTTTACATACAGATTACAAGGGCGGGCGCTGGGAGCGACGCGCTCGTCTATGGTCTCTGCTGGGTTTTACACGATTTTTGTGCCATTGCGTGTGCGATGTGATGCATCGGGCATGACGGGGCCGAGGTGAGCGATTACTGTTAGTACGTGGAGCCGTGCTTGATAGTGCTCACGCCTCCGAAGTAGGTCGGACTGCGATACTCAGACTGGCGATGCTGTCGTTGCTGGGAGTCGCTCGGTTCCTAGTATCCGGGGAAATGCACCTGCGCCGCAGAGCTGACGACAGCCACACCGCGACTCCGTCGCAGGGACCTGTCACAAAGTTACGATACCTGCCGCCACTGTTCGCTCGTGCAGGACGTCGCTGTCGACGCGAACACGTACTCGCAGTCTCTGGCTCTCGGAGAAACACGCGCCTTATCTTGCGTCCCATCTCGCGTCCCGCTCTGCATCTCGGAGAAATGTACCCCGCATACGTCGTCTAGGACGTCACTTCGCACTCTCACGAGCAAGCCGGCCGGGATCTCAGGATCAATGTATATGGCGGACGCCTCGACCCACCACCAATGACTATCAGCATCTGCGACCCGTACGTTGAACAGAGACATGGTCGCGGGCGCAGCGGCACCGCACCGCAGCAAGCCACACACATACACACACTCGCGCTCCACAACGCTGTCAACCCCTTTCCAGCAAGACGACTACATATCGAATTGCGTTCGCCGCTCTGTATACGCACCTGGGCCGAAAGCCACTCAAAGCGCCCCTGGAGCCCGGGAGATGGCAATTGGATAGCCGGATCTGCTTAGGACCCCGTGGAGACAAGACGCCTGATGCTACCGCAAACACTCAAGAGGTGTTCCTGCATGTCGTCCCGCCGAGTGGCGTGAAGTCACGACGTCCGGCAGCGACACCCTTCACCTCTGCAGCGAATGGTAGGAACCTGAGGCAGTCACGTTCCTATTCGCCGACCGGAACGAGTTTCTATGCTCCTAGATGGAAGAGGCAGCACCATGACCATCCCCGCTCTAGCGACGACCCTCTTCTCCCGCTAGACGTGAGCATTGATCTGTGCCCCGTCCACCCTCACCCCCTCGACAGCGGCAAAAGCCCAACGTGCCGCGCAGACCATCGAGGCCTCGTACGCGAGTATGTGAAGTTTGCGGTGGTGCTGTAGCGCCGCCTTCTGGTTCGCGCCTTCGTCTTCGTGCAGACGTCAGGCGTGTTCGCCTTCTGTGAGCACGCACTTCACAAGGTTCAGCAACAGAACATGATTCTAACTGAGAACCTTCTTGCAGGCCGCAGCCCTCGGAAGGGGCATCGGACTTCCCAGGGGTGCTCCGCGAGGTGCAGCTGCACCTGCCGCATTTGCAGCGACTCCTCGACTCCTGACTTCTACTTCACTGCGTGTATGTAGTTCCATTAGTCGCCAGGGGCCAAAGTCGTCCGCAACGCACATCGCCTTCTGGAGCAATCACCGCAGAGACGTTCGGAGTTCACGCAGCCGTACTTCGAAAGCCACTCAGGTGATCGGTCAGCTATTCTCGTGCACCTTCACGTTCGCAAGAACCATGCTACGGGCCTTCGAACACTCCGGCCCCCTCGTCCTACGCGACGCCTAGCGGAGCATATCGCAGTTCCATATTCTAGGCACGGTCCACGACTCTGTATCCGCGGACGACGAACGTCGCATCTGGGGGATTCGACTAGCGTATGCCGACCCGGCGTACTCGCACTCGCGGGAACGAGGACCACCGAACGTCAAGGTGTGCCCCGCCGGCTGGTAGCGAGGCATGACGGCCGTCCGGAGGCGAATCGGATTGCACTCGTTGAACGCGATGAGTCCAAAGAATGTGTCGCGAATTCGAAGGGGCCGAAGTTGCGGATGAGACGATGATACGCAGAACGCATCATGCATGCGAACGTGGTGAGCCGAAGCACAAGCCGACGGCTTCGTGTATTCGCAGCTGGTGGTCTAAGTCCGATTTGAACACACGGGGCGGCGAGCGAAGGAAGAAGAACGTTCTCCTGGGCTCATGCTCTGCTCGCACGAAGCTGACCACCCCCATGGCGTCGGGCCGTCCGTGAGTCGGTGCCCCAGTGCTCAGACCGCCGTGCACCTGTGCACTGGTACTACCATGCAGTGAACTCAGCAAGTACCGAAATGGACATTCGAACCATCCGGCTGCGTATCAAGCACGAGAACAGATAGAAGCCAGAACAGAACAGCTACAGCGCTCACAACAGAACGAAGTTCCCGCGATCCGCGATGCCGCAAAGCACGACCTTCAGCGACGACGTAATGCGCATCTCATCTTTGTAGTCACAGGAAGGGGCACGAGACAGGAGGCCAAGATGAGGAATCCTGGAATTGTAAGATGCGTATCTCTGATCTGCACCCGTGGCCGCCGGTAGTCCGCACCGCACCGCGAATCGGCCGCACTACGCTCCTCTCGCCGATGGCGAGCCATTCAGTCCGTCTGCATGCAACTGGCTCGAAAGTGACGGAACTCTACCCGCCGATCAGGGCCAAAGGCCCCGAAACGGTCTAGGCTGGCTCTCTAATCCTCGAGGATTCCGTGACCACTTTGCTATGCATGCTAGCGACCTTAGCTCGAGGCTTGGAGTCGCGGACGCTGCGGGGAGCAAGCCACTGTGTCAGTGATTACCTCCTAGCAGAGATACGAGTAAGCCCGTTGACAAGCATCGTGCAGAGACAGCAGACTAATAGTAGGAGGCCGAGGCTCGCGCCGTGCGGATGCTTTGCAAGTCCGAAGATGTCGCTCCCGGTGTCCAATGACACATGTACATTGACGTCGAAACTTGACATGGTAACCGTGCTTCCGGTCCCTGGCCCGCAAATAGCAGCGAACTCACTTGCGAATCCAGGTCAGGACTGCATTTCGACATATTGGCGATGATTGGCCGCCTTTGAATCAGAAACGGACGCACGAAACAGCTACTGAATCATCAATGCAACAGCACCTTGAACCGGAGCTCGGCCGCCGAGTAGTAAGCTCGGCCCTGGAGTAGAAGGCGCACGCATGCGCAGGAGGAGGATCGGAGCACCGAGGACCATCCCATGGTTGCCAATGGTAGGCACGTTCGCGCGAAAGGAAGCCTCCAGAGCGGCGTTCTCTGTCTTGGGAAGCCTGAGGCACTGGCAGGCAGAGGGTGGAGGTGCGGGCGAGGGTGGTCGGGCCACACACGCCCTAGCTGCGCCGTGGAAGTTCGCGGCTCGGACGAACGGGCGAGCGCGGCCGCCCCAGAACTGCATTGAATGCCACTGCGCGGTGGGCCAGGAGCCAGGAGAAGTCGTGGGGGGACGAGCGGGCTGCGGAAGGAACAAGTTGCCCGTCTTCGACTTCGACTTCACCGGTATGCAAGTCGCCTGACGTCTTAGTTCCTCCTCACTCGCCACTTGCCAGGCTGCGAACTTCGAAGGCAGAATGCGGGATGTTTGGGGCCTGGCGGTGGTGTGGTCGACGTCCATTCCGAGACTCTCGGGCGCCCGGCGTGGCAGATCATGGGTCCGCCGCTATCTGGACGAACACAGTTCGAGCAACGCCAGTTCCCGCACAGAGCCCGGGCGCAGGAGGCGCTCGACCTAGCATTGATCATGCAGTCAAATTCGAACTCTAGCTTCTCAGGCTGTAACAGACAAGCGGCCGCCACAAGCTGGGCGATCGACCCGCAGCCCCGACTCGGGAGCCGGACTGACTGCCTGAGTACTGGTCCTTGCGAGGATCCCTCTGGAGAGGCTATTCGGGAGAACGCCTTACGATTGCGCTTTGCCGCGAGTGCCACTGACCGCATTGAACATGCAGTGACACTCCCACCGCGAACGGGCACCCCGGCGCAGGTATGTACGCAGCCGACACTCTTCCTGCCACTGACGCCCTGTCAAGCCCAAGCCGGCCGTCCAAAACAGCCTCTGCACACCCATTCCGGTCGCGCTGCACATCCTGACGTCTTCAACCGCGGGCTCCTCATTGGCCAGCGAGCGGACAACGGGAGCTGCCAAGAAGCAGCGGGAGAGGCAGGGAAGACGAAGACGAGCAGACAGAACGGTCATCTGACGCACCCGCCTCGGAGACGCGGCCACGCAGTGGCACGCTCGGAGTCGGAGGTCGTCCGTGGATGCCCGCAGGTGGTACGTACATTCGCAGCGCGAGAGTCAGAAGAGAACAAGCAGAACAAAGGATGCACATCGACGCGGCGACAGCCGTCCGCACCAGGCTTTCGAAACCACGTCCACGGTCACGCGCCACGGTATGCCCTGGCGCAGGCGGTCAGCCTCGCACCGGAGGCCGCGAATTCCGTTCCCAGAACACGACATTATGTCGCCCGTCTTCCGCCCCGGACGGGCTTCCAGCCTTCCCCAGCACAGCTCTGGCGAGAGACGTCCTAGAGGTACGTAATCCCGACAAGGAGATGGGCTATGAGGGCCCAAGGCGGACTTAGCGTGTCCGTGCGGCGTGAGGACCGCACTAAATCACCGTGTTATGCCTTTCAGAGGGCGTACCTGCGACGGCAGCAATCAAGCAGCAATATCGCATGAGATAAGCAAGTACTCGCAGTGCTGACAGTAGCGCGAGCGCAAATAGCAGACAATGCAAGTGCGAACGTGCCTGCGCTCGGCCACTGCGGGCTGGGAAAGGCTGGGAAACGGAGCAGCCGACGTCTTGGGCCTGGGATCCAGATACGCGATATACGATACTCAGCACTCAGTCCCCCAGCGCATTCACACTCGCGTATCGCACGTCGGGCCAACGATAGCACGCGTCCTCACCCTCAGGCCACATGAATCACAACATAGTCCCGAGTCCACTGGCATGTATCAGCGAGGCTCGCGGGTCCAAATCTCGCACCGACAGGAACTTCAGCTGCCAGCAACAGACGTTCCAGCAGAACTCGTGCGCGTGGCCGCCTGACCGCCATAATTGCCCGAACGGGCAGGGGCTCGCACTTGACGGGTCAGTACTGCGCAAAGATCATTGATCAGACTGCGTGGCACTGACACTCTGTTCGTTCTGGATAGACGCAGCGGGTGGGTGCACTGCCTGTCGCCCGCGCGGGAGCAAAATCGCCAGGGACCAACAGGCCCAACACGAGCCAGTGGTGCTAGCTTGTACACGGCCAACGGGCCATTTGCAAGAATTGTAGCATTCGAGCCTTTGCAATCAATTCTATCGGTCATTTTGCAAGGATTTGCAGGACCCGGCGCGCCGGGCTCGGTGAGCTCTGCGTGATGCTCCGGCTCCCCACTTACCTTCGCTTATCCTCGCCCGGACGTCATAGTGGATTCCGACCGAATCCCGGCCCAAACTGACCTACAAAAGGCCGGGAGCTCGGAGGAACAACTCGACCCTGCTCTGTGTCGCTCTCCTCCCCTCCTCTCCCTTGCTTTGCAGCGGTGTCGCGCTCAGGCTCTGAGTCTCCACAGTCCACTCAGTGTGTGTCAAGCTTCAAGTGTCGTCCCCAAGGTGAGTTCCAACTTCCACCTGCCCGCGCCCTCGCTGACATGACCACATCATGATCCATGTTGTAGTACGTGTATGCGTGTATGTAGCTAGTGTTATATAGGAATATAATTTCGTCATCAGTCTCAATTAATCTGTTGTCATGAACGCTCAAAATGCTCGAAATTTGCTCGAAATGCTCGAAACATTGTGGGCGCTATGATGTCGAATTTACCAGAACATCGTCCGGAGCTTGTCCACGCCGCTGCAACTGTTGCGAATTCCTTGCAAAGTGTTTGCAAAACGGCCGCTTTGCAACGCTTTGCATTGCTAGTTTTTCAAAATCCTTACCAACCGGGGGTCCAATTCTTGTGGAACTCTGATTAATAGAAACTTTGGCTCCGGACCGTGTCTACGTGTACGGGCGACTTCCAGGCTGGAAACGCTCCGACTGTGATACTCCGAGCCGGGCGCTGTCCCATGGCGGAGCCGTGTCCGATGCCTGGCGTTCTGTTCATGCGCTAGAAGACTGAAGTTGAACGTTCAGCAGAGAGACGCACCTCGACAGCCCGCCCGGGCTCACACCCTCTGCAGGCCCCATAGGTTGCACCGCCGGGATCTTCGGAGTGGCACAACTGACTAGTACTGCTGATCAGAATGCGCGCGTGATGAGCCCGAGTTGTGGCAGAAGAACCCAAGATACGCGATTGAGCTTGAGGCTCGGTGGCACGGCGTCGTCACAACACGATGCCATCTGGCATCCGGATTATGCGCACAAGCAATAGCATCAGTGATTCCGGCGGTTGGGACCGTAAGTAAGTCATTACAGTACTAGTGGCTTGAGCCTCGTGCGCGCCCACCAACGCGTGTCCGTGACATTGACTCGCGCCTCGAGGTGCCGATGACGAAGAAGCGGTAGCAGCATCTGTCGATGGCGAGCTCAAGCTTCAGCTTCAAGCCCGATATCGTTCGGCTGCGACAAACTTCGGTATGGTACCTGGACCTTCGACCTTCGACAGTCTTGCGAACACCGCACGCCGACAACGAGGCGCCCCAGGTGACCGCATCAGCAGGCACGCTTCAAGAGGCTTCACAAGGGACGACTCGCAGGTCCACAAGCTCAAGGAAGTAAAGCTTAATCTGTCGGCGAGTGAACCCCACAGCCGCAGCACGCACGGCGGATGCTGCCCGCGCTCTGATGTAGAGTCGACCTGACTTGATGGGTGGGATACTTGGAACTTGGAATTTGGAGGTACAGAACCAGAGAGAACCTTGGAGGAGGGTCATTGGACACTTCCGGAGCGCTTCGGATCCAGGAACGGGGAACGTGGTGGCGGTGAGTATCGTCCAAGCACAGCCAGTGCGCGGATGAGCGTGAGTATAGGAGCCTGCAGGCTCGGATTTGCGGCGGGAGATGTGCGGATAGGAGATTGTGCGCGTGCGATATGGCCTGAGATACCCGGGGCTCGGAGGACGGGATGGGGGAAGATGGGATAACGGGATACGGGAGACGGGAGACGGGCGATTGGGCGATGGGACCGATGTCGGGTGGATGATGGGAATGCCGGGGGCACGGGGACGGAGCAGATGAGGACTCTCTGGACTGCCAGTGTGAGTCCGGTGAACGTGCGCGTGCCAGCGTGCCACGACGGATTGCGATGGATAGAATGGCAAGCGGATATGGACATGCGATGGCCGAGCGGGGAGAACGATAACGTCGACGTCGACTCGCGGGCTCGGAGGAGCATGACATGACATGCCATGCCATGGCCAGGAACAATGCAAAGAGCCCATTTCATAGGCAATCATACAGTCTTCAGGCGTGCCGCACTGTCAACTGTACTGGGGGATGGGAAGTCCGAAGCTGCAGCGCGCACGCGCGTGCCCGGGTTGCATCATACCTTACCTATTGCTATGTACCTCGGGGCGTGTCTTTCTGACGCTGACGGAGAGACGGACACCGGCTCACTGGCAGGTCACAGCCTACCGGCCATAGCGTACGGCTCTTCGGGTACGTGGCCCGAGCTCTGGGATGCCGAGCACGAGGCGGCGTTGTTCGTGTCGTTTCTCGAGTTGGCGACCTAGCTCGAGTCGAGGTTGGCTGCAGGAGGAACTTGAAGAAGCTGGAAGACTCGGAATGCGCCCGCCGACGGGCGTTCCGCGTCCTCCCTCCGTCCTCCGTCTCCCGTTCCGTCGCTCGCCTGCCCTCCCCTCCAGCGTCCAGAAGTTCAAACGCTAACGTTCAACCTTGGCTGCCGTCGGAGTCGTTGCTGCCCTGCCCGTCTCTGTTGTCGTCCCGTATCCACATCGCATACGCGCATCTTTTCTCGCGTCACGCGTCGTCCGCGAACGGAACAACGTTCTCAAGCACGCAGTACCTCAGGCCTCAGGCCTTATGTTCAACCACGTCGCGCGAAGTGGTGCCGGACCACCGGCGAGTGATCCTGGAAAAAAGCCTGTGCACACCGTCAACGTCAACAATTGTCGCGGAGGCGGATAGCGGCCTGACACACTGCGGAGCCTGTTTCATCTTTCCCAATTTTCCCAATTGTTATGACGACCTCCGGGGTCAGGTGTGCGCGCCGACAGCGCCGGGGCCACGGCGGATCGGATTCGAATTTCGCAGGTACGTTCGCGGTGGTCGGCGGCGGGCGAGCGTGCTTGCTTATCGATGGCCGCGATGGGTCATGCGGGCGGCCAGCTGTCCTGCCGGGGAGCAGAAGTGCAGCCGGGGGAGCGTGCAAGTATATTGAACGCTGCTGCTGTACACGCGCGAGGTGACGCACTGACGCCTGCGTACGCGAACGCGCAGATCGGTGCGAGGAGCACTCGAGACTCGAGACTCGAGGTGTCCCGAGGGGCGGAGCGGATGCGGGGAAACAGACACAGGACAGAGACGGAGACAGCTCCGGGTGCGTCATGATAACGTTACCACCTCACGCGCCCGTCCCTTGATGGCAGATGAAGAGATAAGATCGCCCGGACGCGTGCCGGCCGGCAGCGCGCGCATCCCAAGCCACCAAGAACCAAGGAACCCAGACGAACGTCCACTGTGCAGAACAAACGTGTGCGCAGTCGCGCGGGGCAGCTGATTCGGTCAGGACGCACGGCACACGCAGATGATGAGGATGATGATGATGCAGATGATGATTACACAGCACAATGCGATTGCCAAACAACACCAGTGCTGGGTCCAAGACTCGGGAGGCGATGTGTGCAGAATACAGGGAACAGGAAACAGAGCGATGATGCGCGTGGGCGTGGGGGGGTATGTACAGTGTGGAAAGCAGCTGGGTCCCTCTTCCTCCTTCCTTCCTCCTCCATTAATTAACAAGAAACTTCTCGTACAACGCTGCGGGTGGGCGGGCTTGGCCGGCTCTGCTGCGCGGGGGGCAGCGGCGAACGGGCGGGCGCGCCGGGTGGAATCGACGAATAATAGCGGAGCATGTAGGGTGGTGATACACGGGTGCGAGATCGAACGGCGAGAGCATGTCGATTATAGGAGAGACAGCTATGAGGAGGAGGAGGAGGCGTCAGCATTCCGGACCTCTGGCGGAGCGCACGCGCGGGCGCGGAATGGGGGGAAGAAGCGAGAAGCGAAATCCGGCAGTGCGCCGGCGCGGGCGGACGGGGAGAATGGAGAGCGGGGACTCAAGGACTCACATAGTAGAGCGACGACAGGGAGGCTATGATACAGATGCAATGCGCGACTACTTGAAGGGGCACGTCGGGGCGTGGGCACCGCGCCAGCCGCAGTGGCAGCACTGGGGGGAGCTCGCGGCGGTTGGGCAGGGCGTCGCGTCGACGGCGTATGGGACGGGGGCCGGACCCGTGGGGAGCTCGGACGGGCGTGGTTGTGATGAGGACGCGACGGAACGCGAAGAGACGATCGCGACGGATGCGGATGCGTGCATGGCGGTGGTTGGTGGTAGATGGTTAGAGGAGGTAGCGGTCGCGAGCGGTGGCGGTGGTGGTGGTGGTAGAGGCTCGGAAGAGGGCTCGGAGTGGAGTGCGAGTGCGGGTTCGAGGAGGAGGAGATGCTGGTTAGCGGGAGGTGCTTGGGGAGCGGAATGGTGAGGGGAGACGGAGGAGGACTCCACCTTTTATCCTTGTCCGACGAGCAGCTCATCCGCATAGTCCGGCAGCAACGAGCGCGTTACTGTAACTTCAATCCCCGCCGAATGCGGTAATTAGTGGGAAGGACGTCTCGGCTAAAGGAAAACGCATAAATATCCAAAGAAACGAATAATAACGAGATGGTATCGTGCAAGCCAATCGTGCGCCGGAAAAGGCTAGCCGGGGAGAGATCGGGGGGACGCTAGCCGGATATGGGGTGCAACCACAGCGGGCACGCACAGCGCCTCACAGCGCACGCGCGAGATGCGTCCTCGTTACTCGGCCATAGCACGCCCTCCGCAGTGACTCATCCGTGTCCCCGCCGTGTCGCCCATTGTCCTCGTACGCCCCGCGCGCTGCCCAACGCCTTTCTGCTGTCGCCTATCACACACTGCCATTCGCCGTCATTGATCACTGTGCGGACTGTGCCACCCGTTCCTTTGTCTGCGCCCGGGTAATCCGCTCTCGAGACGCGGGTGCCAGCCTCGAGGACTCCGCCGTCTTGTCCGATCGCCCGTGCAGGTTATCGAAGGGATATCGAATGGCTATCGAGCCACAACGCCTTTGCCCGCTATTGTGTGACGCCACCGCCCGCGTCAAGCCTGCGTCCCAAGAGGGTGCGCTGGCCACACCGGGACGAGGTCCGGAGGAGGATTGTGGCGTCGCGGATTGTCGGTCGTGCGCCCTGACGTTCTCCGTGAGCTCCGCTTTCTTCCTTTCTGCCCGGCGAAGCACGCAGCAGCTGCCAAAGGCGATCCCAGCGTGCGAGTGCGGGGCGCGATGTGACGCGGGCACAGACGTCGCACATCGGCGTCGCTGCTTCTGTTGCCAGCAGGGCGCGAGCCAGAGCACCCCAGACCGCCCTGCGCCTGCGCGCCGTGTGGCCGTCCCCCGAGCAACGACAAACGCGCCATACGCACCTGCGCACCCTCGTTTCCTCGGACATAGTGTACCGAGCAGCAGCTTGCGTTGACATCACCACAACTACTTCCCGTCACCCCCGCCCTGGGGCCACCCACACGACGGCGCCTGTCTGGGAGGCGCACCTGCCTCCATCCGGATACGCCGTCTCTCCAGAATTGCACGTTCTTACGCCCTGCACGCCAGTTACACTGCCCGAAGCATACGAGCCTCGTCTGCACCCGACACTGGCCAGACCGCCGCTCCCGTCGTCCAGCCCGCTCTGGCCCCCAACCAGGGGGGAGAAGCTGCGGATTTTCCTCAACGTCCGGGCATCTGGCGCTGCAAGGGGGATTCTCGCCTATACTGCACTCGGGCGGAAGAGAACAGCGGTTCACGTAACTCGCCAGGAACCCACAGATCTCGAGCTGGGTGGGACGCACACAACCTACAAGACGGGACCTGACGACATTCCGGCGGCGTGACATCTCACAGATTTGCGAAGCGAACTTGGGCTGCTGCTGGCTGCATCGCCAGATCGCACTTGCGCGCACAGATACAGTATACCCACGATCTGAACTAAATGAACGACTGTACATATCGAATGCTGCAGCAGCCCCCCTCCGTGCTCCTCGCGGTCGCGCTTCGTGCGCTTCCTGGGTTCCCCAAGCCCACACGATGCTTGTCCTCTGGCACGAGACCCCCCTCTGCGCACGTGAGGCCTCCCCCGCCGTCTTCTCTTACGCGCATCCTCCTCACACACGCTCGTTCGCTCCATTGACTTTCTGCACCCCCGGTACGACGGTCCCGGTCGGTCTTCCTCGTGCAGTGGGCGCCTCCGAGTCGTCTGCATCGATATCCGCGCGACCTGCCAGTGCTAGAGGCGTCGGACGTCGAAGTTCGGAAGTTCGAACGAACGAACGAATGAACGAGGTGCGTACGTGCTTCTGTGTTCCCAGCCTTGCCTGACACAAGACGTCACCGCCGTGCGTTCTTTCTGACACGTCGGGTGCGCACGATGGGCACCTCAATATTGGACGCACGATTCATGATTCATGTACAGTACTTCGCACTAGAAGGAGAAGGCGCGCCCTCGTATCTCCGAATGCAGCCTGCATCTCATTCAACGCTGTATCTATCTCCATGCACTATGATGCTGCAAATAAATCACTGGTAGTATATACTGCTCCGTTCCCGCACCAGTTGGACGCGTCGCAATAATCAGTATCCAGCAAGTATCCGGCCACCATACCGTACATCCATGGAGACAGAGCCAGGGCTGCGCTGCGCCAACGTGCATCAAGATCCGATATCCAATGTCCACCGTGACATCTGAGCCCTAGTGTCGTCCCTCGTCCGCAAACGCCATCCATCGGCTAGCAAGCTGAGCGTCACATCGTTCCGCAAATATACCACTGGCCCGGCTCTCGTAGGTACAACCGCCCACGCACACATACATACAGTACACAGTGGCTGCAATTGCAACTGCATGCACTGGGCTGGCTCTACTGCCAGCGTCCGAGACGTTCCCAACATACCCCGCGATCTCGATCCCGCAGGGGATCGCAAAGTCCCAAGGTCCCAGGGCCGTGATCCCATCCGCCCTCCGAGTGGCCATCCTTCCCGGTCTTCTGAGCCTCACTTCTTCTCTCTGTCCTTGTCCACCCGGAGACGCGCGGGCCCGTCCTCCTCGAACCGGCTAGCGCGGCGCCCACGGCCACGGCCACGCTTCCCGAGCGGACGCCATTGTCCGATGTCCAATGTCAGGACGTATGTATGTGCATATGAGAATTTGCGCTTCCATCAGTACTAGTCCCTGGTAGTCCTACCTGGGCGCCCTCCTCCTCCTCGTCGGTCGTCGTCGCGGAGTCGGGGGGCTTGCGCCGGACACACGGTGCCCGACGAGGGCGGGGGAAACCGTTGTCAGCATAGTGAGTGGGCACTCATTCACTTGCACGCCCCCCCCCCTCTCCCCTTCTCCCGGGTCTGCCAGTCCGGTGAGACGTGCGTCCTTTGTAGTTGGCCAAAGCTGGTCGCCGGCTCCCGGGTGCCCCGTACGCGTGAAGGTGGTGAAAGGCCTGTGGGCGTCCGTGGTCCATCGATACATGCATGCATGCATGCATAACGCCGTATGCTCGATTGTGGATGTATGCGCATTGCGTCCAATAGCACTACTTAGCGCTATGTACAAAGACAGCAACACGAGCACTATCACCATCACTGTGATCATGGGTGGCTGTCATCACTGGAAACGCCGAAAGAAGGAAAGAAGGCGAACGGATCAAGAAAGCAAGAGCCCAAGAAGCCACACGCACAGCGGCAGAACGTCGACGTGGACAACTGGAATGCTCAACGATCATGACACCATGCTCATGCGCAGACGACAAGAACCGCTCCCGAGCACGGATCGCGAGCACATTTCTCTGCATCGCCCGGAGTCCCGGACGAGCGCTGTGCTGTGCCTTGACTCCCTGCCCCTTGCTAACGATTACATACAACATACACGACCGCAGGCCCCCTCCTGACGGGGCCGCGCTCACGACGGTGCTTCGGTGCCACTCGCTACGCACTCGCACTCGCACTAAGAAGCGTCCCGCCGAGACACTTCCAAGGACCAAGGACGAACTCTCATCGGAAATTGTGCACGGAAGTAACTGTGCGGGCGGGATCTGAAACCCCCCGTCGCGGAAAGTTGCAACACTTCGGACGCACTGCTGTGCCACCCGCGTACGAGGTGCGTGTTTCTGCGGCGGCAACAGCGGGCGCCCGAGTCTCGCGCTGCACGATAGCCTGAACAGTCACAGTAAATATCCACAGAAGTCTGAATGCCCCGCTCGATAGGGACGCCTCAGGTATTTCACGAAGCGGGCGGTACCGTGCACTGTGCCGCCCTCACGGTGCGGAAGAGGCGTGCGCTGCACAGCTTTCGGACGTAACTCTCGTCGCCTGCCAGTTGCGCAGCGCACGAGACTTCCTCGAGGCGTGTCCGAGTCCCGTCCCGAACCTGATGCAGTCACTGATGAATGTTTCGACAAGTCAAGTTCGTGGCCAGCGCGGCGCGCGCGTCCACCGTCGTGCCCGTTGCCGCCCACAGGCAGCCCGACGCCCGTGCACTGGTTAGAGTGCCGGGGGCCTGCTGATGTGGCTAGCTGCTATGATAGCAGCCTTCCGTCCCGCAACGGGCGTATTGGCACCGCCCCGAACACGAGGATCAGCAAGTGTCCACAACCCAAGACTTGACCGCAGCTGCATAGGATCTAAACAGTTCTGATACCACGCACCTGTGACAGAGCTGGGCGGACGAGAAGGGACAAGTTCTCGCATCCCGTGCTTCGCAGACTAAGGCTGGCCAGCTGGTTCATCTCGGTCCCCGAGCACGGCATTCGTCCGGTCGACCGGAGGATCCGGGGTGTCCTTCGCGCGCGATGTGGGTTGTTGTGTCCAGGGTGTGGTGGGTGCATGCGTAATACCGAGTCCATGACTGATTCTTCCTGACGAAGAACAGAATTGCAATCCTCGTCAGGCGGTCACGGTACGTACTCACCTCGATGGCACATCCTTCTGAACCAGCCAGGTCTACGTCGAGGGTCCTCCGGTGAACGGCGCGAGGGGGATCGCACGCACGCTGGTCGAGAGCCTTGGCCTCGACTACACCGTCCAGGATGAGTAGGAGTGTTGCTGCATGCGTAGAGGCGCGCGCATGAGGAAGGAACCCCAGTCCGACTCCTTGGCTGGCCTCTCCACCGGTGGTGTGGCTGACGTTCGTGTTCGTTGTCTGCATGCGCCTTCGTGCATGAGGCATGACACTGTCAATGATGCCTAGATGCCGCTGTGTTGTTCGGCCCCGGTGAGTGAGCATGACTAAGTCTGGATGAAAGGGAATAACGACATGCTTACGATCAATGTACATTGCACCCTGCAGTCGGACCACCGGCACCAGGTGTTGCTTGCTGTTCCCCGACGTGCTGAATGATGTGCGCTGCGCGCCCGCCATGCCCGCAGGCTCAGTTCCAAGTATACATTGGTTAGAATACACATACACCAAGCTTCTTCGACCTAGAAGTGAATGACGTGCGGAGACACCACCGCGACATCTCGACATCACCCTCGTCGACACCAACAGAACCGCGCAGGACCCACCCGTACGGCGCAATCCAACATACAGATGCCATAATGATATCGTCTTCCCGCAGCGACTGAATGTCCCGTTGCCGCCCGCCCGAACCCTGAATACCGCCTCCATCTGCTTCCTACTCCCCGGAAGCTCGCACACGGCGAGATTAGCTCAACGTCGATGACAAGGAAAGCATAGTGTTCCGTGCACCGTGGAAGTTCCTCAGCACGCAGCTGAGGGTCCTCCTCCGGTGTCGGCCTTGGACTTCTTCGGTGCGAACGCGTACCACTCCGGGACCTCGTTCGCCTTGGGCACCGCACGTCTCCTCAGCTCCCTGATCTCCGCCTCCTCCTCGAGCTCGCGCTGGCGCCGCCGCTCCTCCGCCTGCCGCTCGAGCTCGCGCTCCCGCGCCCGGCGGGCCTCCTCGAATTTCTCCCGCTCCTGTGCGCGCGTCATGGTCGCCAGCCCGAACTCCATTGGAACGGTCGGGTGGATTTCCGCCCTCTTCTGCGCGAGCACGGATTCCTGGGCGGCGTGCAGTGCCTTGAAGTCCGGAATTGGGTGGTGCGGATGGGCTCGCGAGCGCCGGAGGGACGTCCCTTGCCCTCCTGACTTCTCGAGTTCGCTCTTGCTGCGGGCGTCCAGGCGCATGGACGTAGCGAAGGTGAATTCAGTCGGTTTTGTCGGCTTCGCGGGAAGTGAATTTGCAGGCTAGAAGCAGATGCGTATTAGCAATGGTCTAAGAGAAGGCGCGCGAGCTATTTCAATGTGTGATTGAATTGTCTGTGGGCGACTCGTGCCTCGAGGTGCTCGGACGATGGCGCCCTCCACAGGAGGATTCGTCGGGTATGTCCATCCGTCATGAGAAGCATGACAGTGTACCAGTGCTGCGGATGCACCGACGCAAAGTCTATTGAGAAGCGGCGGGGCATGACATGCGATCCTCGCCCGAAAGGACGCAAACCACAATATAGCAAGCAGAAATTCTGACAGAAAAACGGCATGAGAACGTACCGGTCTGTCAGTGGCTGTCGACGTCGAGCGGCCGGCGGTCTGGCCAGCTGTTGGGAGCTCCTGGTTCGTGGACACATTTTCCCGGTGAGAGCGGGTGAAGTGCCCTGATCTGCTAGTGGTGCCGTTAGGGACAGCGGCGTTACGATTGCTCTGCGTAGACTTGGTCAGTCCCTGGACAGAGTGCGCCGCTGTCAGCGCCGCGGCGTTATCTTCCCCGCCAGGAATCGTTTTGGACAGCGACCGCGAGGAAGGACCCCCGGACTTGCGTGCCCCGTCAAGTTTTACAGCGCGATCCGCGCCGGTAACGGAAGGGGTGGCAGACACGACACGCCGTGTGCGAGGCGCGTCCGAGGGCCCAGAGCTCGTCACAGCCGCTGAGGTGTTCTTCACTCGTGAAGGTTGCAAACGTCCTCTTCGCTCCTTGGAGGCAATGGGGGCCGACTGTTCGGATGTGGTCTTGCTGCGTTTGCGGGTGTGTACCGGCGGCTCATCAGCAGGCGATCCCGCACGTTTCATCGAGGTACGCATTGGCGGGGGTGGGCTCGTCGGACGCTCCGACGTTGCTGCAGCTACATCGCTGACGAAGTTGAGCGCTTCCTCAGCGTCCGGAGAGTCGGTCGTGGCCGAGGCTGGTGCGGGAGCCTCGTGTTTCCGCGGGGATAATTGAGAAACCGTGAGATATCCCGAGTCTGGGGCGGGATCTGCACGATGGTCACTCGCAGTGGGAGTGTCTTGCATGGACGCTGTTGGACGATCGTCTTGCTCTGGCATTGCGGACGGGGAGGTACGGACGACCGCTGTCTCATCTTGTACGGGAGATGCCGCGCCACTACATTGGAGCGGTCTGTTCACAGCAGTCATGTTAAATTGGGGGGATTCTCGTGAGACAGGTCCATCTCGTCTAGGATGACAGTGGACTCACTTCTGTGCATTTGCTATCAGCTTTTGACCGTATGACATGAGCGTATCGGCGAGTCCGCCGCTTCGGAAGGGTTTGACATTAGAATCCGCTACAGATGATGAAGACTGGCCGGAACTTTCAGCCGCAGAAGCTCCCACCCGTGCAGATGCAGGGGGGACGTTCCGAAGGCGTCGTCGTCCTATAGGGGCAGTCTTCTTTCCCGAGTACGAGACTCTGCGTGCCAAAGACGCGGTCAATGGTTTGAGTGTGGCAGCCTTCGATGCCACCGCACTTGGGATAGCCTGGATGTCCAACGAAAATGAGGACGGGTGAATAGCAGAACCCCATTTGATAGCGAAGGAAACATGTACCCTCTTCCGCTTGGTGCCCTCGCCACCGGAGAGCTTTTTGTGTCGGTCGAGGAGATTGGTCCTGAGGAGTGCCTTGGCTTTCCCTTTCTTGGAAGTCGCGTCTGAGTTTATGTTGCCAGCTCTCTCAGGAATGGAATCCGACACGCTCGGACCGACACTAACGGCTTCAGGGAAGATAGAGTTTGCGGGACCACTTTCCGCTTCAGCCTGCAGCATTCCAGCCGGAATTTCCATGTCATCCCTCGCTGCGGGGGTTGTCGGGCGGATGACTGCTGCTGGGTCCAGCAGTGGTACAGCAGGCGTAACGCTCGAAGACGGCCCTGCGGCCTGTCGTGGCGACTGCGAACTCGAAGACAAGGGAGCGCAAGGGGGCAGTGAATCAGCATCAATAGAGGCCTCTTCTGGTCCAAGGAAGTTGGTGTCGTCATCCGCCATGAGGAGATCGTTGTGCGTGTGCGGGGGAGGAATCTCGAAGGAAGGGTCTCGCTTACGGAAAGGCGTTAGATCTTCCGATATTGCGGCAGAGAGGCCGCTCTCCACAACCGCTCGATATGGAGTCCCCACGCCGGGACGAGGGCGAAGAGACGACCTGACGGGTGCTGTGCGCACTGGCTTCGAGCGCGGAGTGAGTTCTGCCAGGGTCAGAGGGGGCTGTACTGATGGTCTGGAATGGGTCGCAGGGGTATTGAGAGCGTCATCAGCGGCGTTGAAGAAGTCGATGGTGTTGTCAGCGAGGAGGTCGTCGGCATGGTGTGCGGCAGCAGGGATTTGGAAGGACGAGTCGGAGAAGTCGGCAACGACAGAAGCATCAGAGAGGTCTGGGATGTGGCGTAGACTGAGTTCGGCCATGTGTGTTCTATGTTCGCATTGATTCTGAGTCTCGGAGGTGTCCAGAGCAGCTGACAGAGGACGGGAACGTACGTGGTTTGGATATGCCCGACGGTCCAGAGTAGGTTCGTTCGTCCACGAGCGGTTGATGCGGCGGTTACAGTGGGTCCGTCGTCTTGAGATTGGTATACGAGGTTCGAGATGGCTTTGCCGCAGTCTGGGTGACGGAGTTGAGAGCGAGATGAGCGTTCGGAGCAGGTTGCGAGACGCGACACCGATAGCCACCACAGATTAACGCGACCCCAACCGTGGGAACCGGACGCGTCCCTTTCCCACGTGACCGTCTTCCTTGTGGCAGTACCGGCCAGGGCTTCTTTTCTTGTCCGTCTTACTGCCAGGTGCCTGCCGGTCCCCGGACTCGCCTTGCTCTGGCATGCTCCTGCCTGCTCTCGTCCTCGTAGGCAATGTATATGCTGACACTCCGCAGTCCATCTTCGTGTAGCTGTGACGCTCGCCTGCTATTTTCGCTGCCAGTTCCGTATAATCCGGATCGACACTCTAGCCTTCTTGCTCATCCCGGACCACGCCCAGAGTACTGGCCATGAGTACGTGTTGACAGCTGTCTCATCACTCCGAAGATGCGCGTACAGCAAACGAAATACATCCGATAGAATTACACCGTATCGCTCACAGACGACCGGTAGCGCGTCATTCATTCCTGTCGTATCGTTGTCGTCAACACCGGTGGAACTCTCTTGCTGAACCTTGCGCAGGAATCCAGAAACTCTGACAGGCTGTCAATGAAGGCTGGATATTGGACCCTGCCCTCCTTGGCTGTTTCACGATCGACTGTCTCGGCAATGTCCCAGTATCTTCCTGAGGTTGGCGTTCCGGCTATCCCTCCGTCATGCTGCGGCACGTAGAATGCACACTGCAAACGTTGGCACTGCCGACTTCCGAACAAAGGCACCGCGGCGTCCGGCCGCACGAAGTACGCTACTCAATAGACCTCAATGCGCCCTGGTATGCATCTCGAGCTGGACTGGACAAGTCGCGTCCCATGATGCCGACTCGCTCCACTCGGGGCGCGCACCAGACGCGCCTCCAGGTCCCGGCGTGTTGCAACCACCTCCGTTTGGCACGTCCTTGTCGGCGCAAAGAAGCGAAGGCATCCTTTGGGCGGTACGAAGCTCACCGGCATAAGACATGCAAGCGCGTTCTGTGCTTCTCGTGTCGACCAAGACATGATCTCCCTGTATGCGCTTTCACGGACGCCTCTTCTGACTCTCAGGGTCTCCCGGTGAACGTCATCGCTGACATAGGACGTGTCTTGTGCCTGTTCATCGATCTCCGGCGATCGTTCCCGTGCCGGGTGGAGGAGTAGCTCGAGTGCGCCCCGATATTGACTTGAGCACACATGACATGTCTGGATATCAGCCACTTGACTTATAACCACTATTCCACCGATACATTCTAACACCAATTCCTTTGATTCTAACGGGCGAAACAATATGTTATTTCGCTAGCAGTACGGCGGCTCGGCGGTAACGCGTGGCGTCGTATCGATTATTTGGGGTGACGCCCTCTAGAGACAAGGGCGCATCTCCGACTGGCACTCGCGCTCGCATACGATCAGGGCGTCGCTCAGAAAGGTATGGTCGTCGTTGGGTAACTATCTTGAACACCGACGCACATGAGTCAGAAAGCCAATCCGCGACGGGATCAAAGCCCGAGCCCTCTCCGATACTGAATGAACGCCACCAGGTTGTCCCGCACCTCTTCACCCCGTACGCGGAGCTCCCGCTCCTTTTTGCGGTCGATACCGCGCACCGCCTTCCGTACGCCCTCGACGGACCGTACGAGCGTGTCGAGGTAGCGCCCTTGACGGAAGTTTACGTCGTACGGGAGCGTCTCGTCCGAGTAGATATCGATGAGCGCGGACACGGCTTGTAATAGCGGCTCGGTGGGCGTCGGCGGTGTCGCTGATGGCGGAAGAAGCGACAGGAGATACGAGGAGATAGTCTGAAACATAGCGCAGAACAGAGATTACCGGGTCAGCCGATCATGTTCACAGACTAGTAGCAAGAAAGAGAATGGCTGATGTAGAAGAAAGGAAGAACCGATCGAGATCCAACTTATAGCAACATGACACTTACCGCATTCGCATCCACGGACTCAGGGTGTTGCGCGAGACACTCCAAGGCACCAATGGTCTTGACTTTCGTGCTGATGTCGGTGGTGGCGCTGCAGAACTGGGTGAGGACTTGGATTTGCTCCGCTATCGGGACGAGCGCGCCCTTCCAGATGTTGCCCACACCCCAGAGCACGCCAACGCCGATGTCCCACATCTGCTTACGCCTTTCCTGGCCCGGGCCAGAGATGTCCGTGCCGGCCGCTGCAAGGGCACGCCACACGGCATCGAAGACCATCCGTCCGTTCTCTGGCGCGAGGCCAGAAGGCCGGCCTCCCAAGGATGTCGCCATGGAAAGGAATATATTGTTCAGGCACTCGAGCGCGCTGATATGAATCGCGCCGAGCGCCGAAGTCGTTGGTGGGTGCGGCGACGGCGAGCCGAGGGGAGGGAACGACAGGGCAGTTGGGTGCACGAGTTTGAGCAGCGGGGCGACGAGGGAGGTGAAGAACGCTGGAGGCTGCGGCGCCTGCGTAGCTGGGGAAGCATCTTCTACGGTCATATCGATGTCCTCGGCGTCACCCATCGCTTCGTCGTCCTCGTTCTCTGCAACGTTTGTATGTGTCAGAAACGGCGAGCAGAGGGCTCGATGCGCCGCGACAGACCTTCATCGACGCCGTCTGGCGCGGCCGCGTCAGCTTCGTGCCCGCCAGCGAAGACCTCCGGGTCAGGCAGTGTTGCACACATGCCTGTGAGAATCTCCAGAGCGAGCTGGACCGTGCGCAGCCGGGTCTCTAACCGTTCAAGCTCAAGCTCTGACGGAGTCTTGTGATCGGACTTTGGGGTGTTTTTGAGAGATAGGTTTTCAAGCTGCGGTATTGATTCCTGCGGGTCACAGACGTTGAGGGTTGTCATAACGTAGCGGTGGTCAAACTCATACCTGATTGTCAATGGCATGCTGAGCCGCTTGGGTCGCTTCTTCCAGATCTATCGACGTCAAAACAGGTTCCAGGGTCGGCAGAACGACGTCCCGGTCAAGGTCCACAGTTGCGGCGATGGAAGGGGGCGGTATGGGTGTGATATTCCTGAGGATGCCTGCAAGGCGATCTCGGTGACAAGTGGAGACATAAGCGACGTAGAAACGTACCACAGCATAGGACACGGAAGGCCGAGGCTTTCGCATCAGATGTCTCTTTCTCCTTGCCGTTGGCCTTCGCCGGCGTGTCTGCTGAGCGCACGATCGCGAGAAGACATGCCGTGTACTCTGCGTTTGTTCGCACTTCCTCGATGATGGGAGGGTTCTCGTCGGTCAGAACATAGAGACACTGTGCTATTGTCATGGATACTCTGTGAGTATTCACGCTGCGTACACACATCGGTGTGCAACGCGACTTACCCGCAGAAGTCACTGTCGACAGCGGCAGGCTGTCCCTGGAGGCTAGGAAGGACATCAAGAAGGGTACAAGCGATATTTGGTTGATTGCGTTCAAGGCCTTGTTCGAGGTCTCTCTGGTCTTCGTTAGTTAAGGGACGCGTCGCACCACAGGATGGCAGATGTAAACGTACGACAGGCACCAGAGTATCGTTATCACATTGTCTGCGAATTCGTAGACGAGCTTCTGCGCATTCTCGGGCGCGTCCTTCGGAGACGCGAGGAATTGGGACAAGGTACTTGATATCTAGCGGTTATAATATTAGGAAACAAATAGGTCAACCGTAGAGTAGGCGTCGTCACCTTGGGGACAAAAGTCTTTAGGGGAGCAAGGATGTTCTTGTTGTACATTTCAGCACAGATGTCAAAACCGCCGTCGATACATAGATTCCTGTAAGATTGCAGCATTGTTACGGCAAGGAGGTTATACGCCTGACAGACATAACATACCGCAAAGAACCCGCAGCTTCCACGACAACTTCTTCTTCGCTGTCAGACAACCGTGTGATCAACGCGCCGACAATATTTTTGCCTTGTAGCAAGCGTCTGGTCGAGGGGTCGTTCTGTATGAGGTTGGACACGGCGACACATGCCCATTTGCGTTCCGCAGAGTCCACGCTTTCCATCTGAAACATCCACACAATCATCAGAGACTGCGACCGAGCAACAGATCGTGTACACTGACTTTCTGGATGATCGGAAGGATAGCCTCGCTTTTGGAGGACGAAGCAGACGCGGAAGCCAGTCCTTGCGGCAAGTGAGAGTCCGGCACCCGCATGGGGTTATGCCTGCGCATGCTCCGCTTCTTCTGAGACTTGCCCATGGTCAGAATTTTCCTTTCCGAAGGATTATGCAAGAGGTTTGGTAGGTCTGGTGGGCGTTATCCAAGATCGAGTACAGTTGAGTACGAGCAGCAATCTCTCGGGTGTCTTGCAGTCTTTCGAGTAGAGATCTAGAGTCCTCAGAGCGAGCTTTCCAGTAATAGCAGCGAGAGTAGATGGCCGTCCGGAGCAGGGTGTGCAGACACGCTCGGAACGCGCGAAGGACGAAATTTCTGAGATCGGGATCACGTGGGTGGTCGGGGAGAGTAGGCGCGCAATGGAAGCGTTGCCTTGTTTGAACTTGCTCTCGACCCTGACCTCGTTGACACCAAACTACCAGTCATAAGACAGGCATACAAGAAGACAGAGTGTGAGTGTGCTGCTAGGTGGTTTTGCGACTGACTTTGACTGGAAGTTGTAGCATGGATGACGACGACAGCTACTTGTACGGAGACTCCGCGGAGAACGTGAAGCCAGCAGCGGTACAGACAACCGGTGAGAGTCGGACACGAGAGGCCCTATCATCTTTCTCTTGTACTTTCTCTATGACCGCAATGGAAATTCTCATAATACCCCCCTACCGGTGTGCTACTCAGTGCCACAACCGTGAGTCGCTCGCTATCCACGCTGGCTCCAAGTGCAAGCCCTCTCATACCCATATCATCATGGTAGAATATCCTTGGAGACAACACGTTCGGTATCTCAAGGGCTCGTCGCGAAGCTGGAAGAGCAAGCGGCGGATGCAGCTAATGGAGATGGCGAAGACGAAGAACCTGCGGAGAACGGCGGTGACGAGGATGAGGACGAGGACGACAGCGACGAAGTACGTGTTCATCTTTGGTCTTCTAGAACTGGGCACACTAAGTGTATGCTACAGGACGTCGAGATTATTATGGAAGAACCCCAGTCTCGACGGACGCTGGACCTGCGGTATGCATGATTCGGTTCTGCAAGTGGCTCGCAACTGACCCCTCCGCAGACCAAACAGACAAGGCACGCGCTCTACAAGTCAAACCTTTACTACACCTCAACGAGGTACGTGTTAATCCCTCGAGCATTTCCAGAGTCCGTGCTCACGGTACGGGTTGTAGCACCACCGCCGCCTTCACTAACAACAGAATACACTCCCCGTGAACGAGGGACGCTGACCAAACAATCTTCTTCCACGCCCCAGCCTGCAACGCAAGCGCAGACGCCATTACCTCCTGTCGCTGCAACTCCCGGGACCACCGAAAAGCTCGCTGCAGAAGGCGAGAAGCAAGAGACCAAGGATGATGGCCCTGACCCCAACACCCTCCCCCCGGCGACGGCACCCCCGTCGCATCCTTCAATTAACCCTATCAGCCCCAGGAGTGTTTGATGGGCGCTCAATATTGGAGGTTGACCTGAACGCGTTGGCCGACAAGCCATGGAGGAGACCGGGCTCGGACATCAGCGACTGGTTCAACTACGGCTTCGACGAGATCTCGTGGGAAGCGTACTGCTACAGGAGGCGGGAGCTGAGTGATCTTGCCGGCATGCTCAAGAACAACGTCGTGGTGCGTACTACCTTACCTGGTTAGTGTAAGAGTGCTGGCTCAACTCATGCTTCTTGGATGATATAGAACTTTGCGGGCATGTCGGAAGACCAGCTCATCGCCCTTCCGCCGGAGGTCCGCGCGATGGTTATGGCAGGTGCGACTACCGTGATGGCAGGCGGCGGCGGCGGCGGAGGTGGCGGGATGATGCCTCCCGGCGCAGGTATGAACATGAACGGCGGGCCGATGATGAATCAGATGATGAACATGGGAGGTATGATGAACCCCATGATGGAAATGGGAGTCGGCATGGGCGATATGGGCATGATGCAGGAGGGCGGCGCGGGAGGCGGAGGCGGTCCGCAGGGCGGAGGCCAGGGCACGCCCGAGGGACAGGTCGGCATGGGTATGGGCGTCGGGGAGGGCTTCGGGCCTGGCGGTGGCCCGCAGGGACAGGGCATGATGGGAATGGGCATGAACCCCGAGTTCGGGATGCAGGTGAGTGTACTTTCTGCGTCTGGGTGGTTTGCGTCGCGGGTGGCTCATGGGCGTGTTCGCGCGGTGCAGGATCCGAGCGGGATGGGTCAACAGATGTACCCGGGGATGGAGGGAAACAATACGCCTACCCCGATCCCGACAGGCCCCTCCCGTGGGGTTACGCAGGCGGGATTCCGCGGACGAAACATGCAACAGGGCATGGGCATGCGAGGGCGTGGTGCCGGCTTTGCCGGCCGCGGAAGAGGTACAACACTCGCTCTTTGTCTCGTGGATGAATGTCATGCTCATCTTGCGACGTCTCTAGGTGTCCCAGTGCGGCCAGCATCTCCATTACCGCCGAATGTACCTACGGGTCCCCGGAACAAGAACAAGTACAAGGACATCGACGGCAGTGCCCCTGCTGTGGACGGCCTGGACTACGGCGGTGGTGGTGGCGGAGGCGGCGACAAGGACCGCAGCGAGCGGAGCGAACGGGACCACAAGGACAGGAAGGCTGGTGGGACTCCTGACGTGGACGAGCGCGACAGCAGAAGCAGGTGCGTGGTTTTCTGTGTTATGCGAGACGGGCACTTACGTTGGCATGATGTACGGCAGGAAGCGGAGAGGCTCTCCAGGAGAACGTGAGGAGAGTTCTAGGAGCTCTAAGCGAAGATAGTTCAGGTTATTACCCTTGTCTCGTTGTCCGAATGCGACTCTCTTCATGTGTAGCTTGGCCTGTCTTATATCGAGCACTCCTTTCTGTCGATTTTCTCGCGACATGACGTGACAAAGATTGGTTCACGAACATATGCGGGATTAGATGGATGTATACAGTAACGCAGGGCGAACCTGCAAACCCTCTATGACGGAGGAGCCTCTGCCTGGCCGTCCTGGCCCTCCGGCTCCAAGCTCTTTTTAAACCCCTCCAGCGTCCTCGCCAACTTCCCGCCGCTCGCCTCGCTGAGCACCATCGACAGCTGCGCCGCCGGCGCACTGAGCAGCCCAACAATCTGCGCCCTCAACGCGTCCAGCGTCGGCAGCTCTGCCACGCTCTGCACGCCCTCCGCCATGAACGGCCGGCCCTCGATGATGGCCCCCAGCAGCTTGAGGTCTGGCACGGGCGTCGGCCGCTGCCGCTTCGGCCTCCTCCCGGGCACGAACGCGGCCTCTGCCGCCTTCTTCTCGTCGTCGATCTGCTGCTGCGTCTTCGGCTTGCGCGGGGGCACCGCCCGGGCGAGGACGCGAGGACGGCCTTGAGCTGCGGCGGGTCGAGGGTGGGGAAGGAGAGGACGGCGAGCGAGCCGTTCACGGTCGTCGCGAGCTGCTTGCGGGCCTGGGTGTCGAACTGGTTCATCTCCCGGAGGACGACGCCGAAGATGGACGTGCGCAGGACGGTGAACGTCGGCTGTGCGACGAGGGTGGTGTGGGGTGGGTGACGGGGCACCGAGGGAGGGAGTCTTGGCATGCTTCGCGACCGCGGCCGCGATGTCGGCGCGCAGCTTGATGAGACGGTTCGCGGAGAAGTCGACGTGCTCGAAGAGGATGAGGGGCGCGGTAGAGGTGGACTGGAGGAGACGGGTGTATTGGTTGTAGAGGTATGTCTTGCGCTCCGAGTACACGCGCGGGACGGTCTTGCGCGGGTAGACTACCGGAGGCTTGAGGGAGATGGCATACGTCCTCGAGGGGATGAGCGTGGGCCGAGAGACAGGTAGTCGGGATGCTGCGCCCAACATCGCGTATGCCGTCGTCGACGTCCAGGTCAGCGAGCGGGTGAGCGCCAGAGGCAGGCGCTACGAGAAATTAAGAACCTCCTTTTGGTAAGTGCGAGTTCGACCGTCTCCGCCAATTCACCGCACTGGCACCAGCGGCCGCTCCCTTCTTGACCTCAGCACGTACGTAGATGATACTACGCTACGTACTTCCGAACCTTTGACCTCGTCCCTGCACCGGCCTTGACCCTCGAGCAATCGCACAGGAGAGACTCAGAACTTCAACATTGACCGATACGCACAAGTTCTCCGGGACACCTGGGACAACGATACTAACTACCAGGTACTCCGAATACTTTCATAAGAATATTCGGCAACATCACATCACTTCTGTCTGTCGAGTAATATATCACATACCGCTCTATCAGCAAGGCTTCGATCGCAGCGACAGCTGGTGGGCCGCTACGGGACGAGCCTGCGAGTGGGAGGGAAAGAAGACGAGCTCTGGAGGCACCTGAACAGCATTGTTATGTCGAAGAGCACCGGATATATGCGCCGGACGCATGTCGTCGAAGATTGTCTGAGGACGGCATGCTATGTTCTGAACAGTACTGTCGGTGTCAAGTCCGCATCATAGACCTGTGCCGCAGAGTGGAGTGCACTCGTACACAGCAGGTGCCGCCGAAGACGAGCATGCACATATCTGTGCTAGCTGTACACGAATCAGCAACGTACGTGATCGGGCGGTAGTGCTAGTGAGTACTCACAGGATCGACAGCATCGTGCGTTACACTTATCCGCAAGCACCGGACTCTCGTCAACAGTAGTCACGCTAATAACGGACCAGCCAGTACTCTTGCAGTGCAGTGAGCATATCACACCGCCGATAGCAGGGAACAAGTACACCGTTTGACAACGTCACGAGAACCTATCAGTACAGTCCCAAGAGAATACATTTGTCGTCGTATACAATCTTCTGCACGATCTTCAGCGTCGGATCCTTCTATGCATCCCACCGGCACTCGCAATCTCGATCGGCAATTAGTCGTCCTTCTCGGGAATGACCTTGTTCGAGTGCTGCGAAGAGTGTCAGTTACATGAAGCTGGGCAGGAGGAAGAGGAAGGTGGGCGGAACAGACCTTGCTGCTGTCGAAGCCATCGAGGCCGGCGGCGACGCGGGTCCCCGCGACGAGCGAACTCCAGTCGAGAACGTCGAAGCGCGCATTTCCGACTCGGGCCGCGTTGTTATGGAGTGCTCTCGCGGTGAGCATGTGTTGGTGGGCAGCATCCTGAGGTTGGCGCGGTCAGAGCCACCAAATCACTTCAGATCACAGTAGAAAGCTCACAAGTGCAGGCATGGGAGCGTCCATCTCTGTCGCCAGTCTTCGTATATGCGCGGAGTCCTTGAGGCCACCGTCGATCGCAAATCCCTTGCTCCCGTCAAAGTGGTCGTGCAGCATCTTCTCGCCGTAGTTGATCAATCTGGGAGGGGAAACCGGGCGAACGAAGTGTCAGAACGGTCCGGAGGATTATAGAAGTGGTAGATGAGACTGACGGCGGAGCAGGCATGATGTCCTTGATGAATTGGTGTACGAGAGGAGCACCGATGCCGGCCTTCTCGGACAGCGTGAAGACCTCGGCGATGAGTTCGAGGGACCCCAGGATCATGGCATTGCCAATGAGCTTGAATGTCGGAGCTGCCGTGATGGGATGAGATGATGCGCGCGTGATACGATAGGCGACGCACCTTTCTCGACGTTCCCACCGAGATCAATGACCTTCCGTCCCACTGCGGGGTGAAGGATGTGCGCGACCTCCTTCTTGGAGCGATAATCTCCCGACATGACGATCAAGAGGTGGGCTGCAGCAGCAGCTGATGGGGCACCGAAGACGGGTGCGGTGATGAAGTGTGTAGAGGGCAGTCCAGAGAGAAGCGTGTCGAGCTCCGCTGTAACACAGTTGGTTCATACAGGTCCAGTAGCATGAGCGACGTCCATACCAGCAAGCGTGGGGTAGATGGTGCTCGTCTCGACGAATATCTTGTTCTTGGTAGGTTTGTCTTCCTGTAGGCCGACGCTTACTGAGCGGCAGCGCTCGATCCTGGAATAACTGGCAGACGTACCCCAAGAGCCTTTGCAAGCTTCTGGTACACGCTTCGTACGACATCATCGTTGGAGAGATTCGTGAAGATGATGTCGCACTCGGTCGCGATCTGCTCGAGCGAGTCGGCGACGGTTATGAGCTCGTCCCCGAGCTCCTTGGCGAGGTCGTCGGCCTTGTTCTTCGTCCGGTTCCAAACTAGTAGAGGCAGCGGTGCCTGTACGTGCTGTTTGCGCCATTTAGCGAGGTTGGACGCCATGGGGTAACCCATCGCGCCGAGCCCACAGAAACCGATCTGGAGAGCATCATAGTTGCCGGGAGTGGTGGGGCGGGAGAAGGGGTTGGTCTCGGAGTGGGCGTGCTGGACGTGGAGGAGGTTGATGTGCTGCGGCCTGTCCATCGTGGCTGGTCGCGGTGGCGGACAGAGAGCGAGATGAGCGCAAGATGAGAGGTGCGCAGATTCAAGACGAGTCCGCCGCGAATGGAATCACGCCCGCGTCATAGCTCCCCACGTGGCCTTCCCCCGCGTTGTTTGCGCCTATTGACGCGTAGCACTGGAAGCGCCCAAAGCAGGCCGGCAGGTGCCGGGCGCGGCGCGATTGCAAGTTCGCTGGTTGTGGTCGACTACGGCCACCTATTCCTC